>JBDJHY010000008.1:1719422-1736626 GCA_039654485.1 Withania somnifera | reverse complement strand
AGATCTTTGGAATTCATTTATTTCTCTCAGGGGTGGCTTGCTTTGGTTTTGGTGCATTTCATGTAACAGGCTTGTATAGTCCCGGAATATGGGTGTCCGATCCTTATAGAACCTGTAAATCCAGTGTGTGGCGTGGAAGGTTTTGACCCTTTTATTCTAGGAGGAATAGCCTCTCATCATATTGCAGCAGGAACATTGGGCATATTAGCGGGCCTAATAACTTAGTTACTTTAGGCGAGTGGAAAATAAGAAACAAAACAAAAAAGAAAGGAAAGGAAAGAAAAGAAAGGAAAAGAATAAAAAAAGAGGAAAGAAAGGGTTCTGCGTAATTTTGATCTGTAGAAACGTGTTCCCATTCTTCTACGCTTAATTATACTGGGTAATTTCTTGTTCTCGCTTTTACTATAAACTTTTCTATTGAATATAAACTTCTAGGGCTTATATCTTTTGATTCTATAATTAAATTTAGCTTTATTTGTACCGTACAATTTACGAGCTATGCTCTACACGTGGGTAAAAATATTTTCTATTTTCGTGCTGTTAGGATTTACGGACCCCATTTAAGTTGAAATTTTAACCCCGTTAATTATATAGCAATATGGGTCTTGTTTTACTCGTATTGACTCATAGGTTTTATTTTTGCTAGATCGCTTGATTTTGAGCTTCATACATGATTTTAGATATTTGAAGCACGTTTTTTGAGGATATCACTGGATTCCAGATAAGCTATGTTTTACTTTCTTTAGATTGGGTATCAGTATAGTATATATATGGTAACGCTACATCATGGGGATACAATTATTATTCGGGCTCCGATATACTTATTCTTTCGATCTATGACCTCTCAGCTGGATTGTAGCTTAACTACTTACCTTGGGGCAATACTGTCTTGCCCGTGTGTCTCATACCGACTCTGGACTATAGTGCAGTTGGGGAGGAGTAACATCCTTGATGCGTATTTCATATGCAGACTCAGGACCGTAGTGAGGTTGAGGAGGGGATTAAACTAGTGATTAGAGCTTAGTAGCTATCCCTCGATTTAGGTTGGTGGCTTTAGAGTCGATCTAGGTTAGGCTTCTTTGTATTGCTCTAGTTGTGCTATTGACTATGATTAGAATAGGGTTAGTCCTTTCAGGCCTGGATAGACGGTTACTTTCCTGCTATTTGGTTGGTGGCCCATTTGATGATAGTATTCCCTAGTCCGGTACGAGCCCGGGGGTGAATCTGTTAGACTGATATGTGGTAGTTTCGTGTTTTAATTCCCTGTAGGGTGTGTACTTAGACCTTGACGGGCGCCCTTGGGTCATCGGTAGCATCTGGTATGCAAGTACTTGAGGCTTAGTACCAGGATTAAGGCTGGGGAATGATTGTACCCATTGAGATTTGGGGCCTGTCAGTTATTCTAGGGGCTCTTGTTTGCAGTCTTAGACTATCTTGGCCATTACTTGCGTTGTGAATATGCATTGAACATTTACAGGATAACTTGATTTTAACAGGATAATAACTGGAAACTGGTTTTATATATATACTTATACCTTCGACAACTACGCTTATGAGCAGTATGGAGCTATTTTACCACACAATCTGAAGTTATTTTCTTATATTTATTGGGATTTCTGGGCTTGCCTATAATCGGCAATTGGATTATTTAGAACTAGAAATTTTGCCGGTATGGTTGTACTTGATTTTCTACAGAGATATGGTATACGGGCTGAGCCCAATTTTTGGCCTCTTGGACCTAAGGATTTTGGCATTGGATTCCTTTTTACATGGATTTTGTACATGGGATTGGTTCCCTTTGCAGACCTTCCGACCTGGGTCGCCATGCCTAGGGTATATTGCATGGCCGGGGGAGGTTAGGGAAGTATACGGGATAGCTTCTTTGGGTCCATTCCTGGCTGAGCCATGTACCGGGAAGGGTGAGTATGAGCACTTATTTACTATTCCATAACCCTTTTACATTTTATTCTTACGCGTTGATTGTGCCCTTTGGGACTTATCGGGGAGTTACGAGCTTCCTAGCTAGTAAGTTTTGTTTGCTCTTTTCTGGCTCTTATATATACTTTCGTGCACTTACTATATTTTTTGTTAGCCTAATTTGTTGTTTGTTTTGTATTTTATCAATAGACCTTCTCTGCGCTTGTTATAATAGAGCTCCAGGTACGTATCGCGTTGGGTCATAATTTGCTCATGGCCAGGTCTTCTGTGTGGTATTTGGCTAGTATCTTTCCTTCAACTTGTTAGTGTACACTGCACACACCGATAACTGACTCTACTCTGCACGCACCATCTATTATTGTTGTTACCTCCTAGTCGTACTTTATATATTACCGCCTTATTTGCCGATTGTCTATCTTTTACCTTATTGAAGCCTGGATGGCCTATGATGGCTACTGGGTACCCGTTGTTTTGGTACTTATGCTACACTTCTACATCTTTTCCTGATATAGGTACTAGTATGAGTTTTACCGACATACGTGATCGAGGAAGTAGCTGACACTTTCTGGAGATTCGGTAAGTAGTTGGACGTCTTTGCTAGACAGTTTTCCTATCAGAGTGGGAGCTATCCTAGTCGGGTATTGGATAGCCAGTTCTTATAGGTTGCTCTACTCGGGGTTGTATTTGGTATATATGTATGTAGACTCTCTACAGCCATGACACCAGGTTTTGGGAGTTATTTCCTATTGGGATTTATATTTCATATCTCTTTTATGATTTTCTTCTCTTCTTTTCTTTTTGCCTTAGTTTTGGGTTCTCGTTTCTAGACCACCACTACTCGCTCTGGGACAGGATCAGGCTTGTCTAAACGTGAGGTGTAGATGCCATCAACCCCCAATTTACGGGTGGTGACAATTAACTAGTTGTTTTTATAAGCATTACGAGACTTCTAGGAAGACTTCCTACCCTCATATATTTGTTATACATGTGTGCGTCTTGATGATTTGGAATTATTTTACCTAAGTTCCTAAGAGGTAAATATAGATTTCTGTCCAGAATTCTCCTCTCCTTTCATTAAGATCATAAGCTAAGTTCCTCTCCTAGCTAAGTTACATTAAGAGGTCAGTAGATTCCTGGTCCTCCTATTGCATAGATTCTCGAAGTACAGCTACCGTAGGAGCTTTGACACAGAAGAGGGGTTGTTTTGTAGTGATGTAAGAGTATCCTAGCTCTAATTCTTTGCTAAGTTTTGAAATTTTGTGTTCCTAGCTTTATGGAAAAGTAATTGTTTGTTGATTAGATGTTTTTCTAAATTGGATATCAAATCATGATTGTTCATTATAGATAGAGCAGGGGTGTAAGTGGATCCTCATGTAGCTCTAACGAGATAGCATAAGGTATTTGAAGGTTTTTTTTATTCTTTTCGACATTGATTCCATAGTTCTATAAGTTTTAAGTCTAGCGAGCTTCTAAAAAAGTATTCCTAGACGTCTCAAATTGGGTTATTTCATCTTGTGTTATCGTAGTAATCACTTGTCCAGAACTCATGTTTGGTTTGGTTTAGTTTGGTTTGGTTTAGTTTGGTTAGGGTTTCATGTCTAGATTTAAATTAAATAATATACTAATGTTGTTTGTAGCTTAATTAGTTACCTTCGGGGTTGTGTGTGGCTGCCTAAGTGGCTGTGTAACCGCCTTAGGGGATAGTTTAGGTTTATTATTATCGTGAAATGGTTTGAGGTGTACTCAAAAAATTTTGGTTGTAGATTATCTTCAGTAGTGTGTGATTTCAGCTAATTTCCATTGTCTTACATACTGGATACATCATTTGTACTGACAGTTGTTGTTTGAGGGCACTGCATTCGTGCTTATAGGTTTTAACATATAGATAGGTTGGGATCCTAGTTAGGCTTTAATGTGATCCAGCTTGATTGGTAAGCTCTATTTCGTTCGGAGTTACCATGTTTAGAGTTTTTAGAATTTTATGTATATACGTAGTTGTTGGGTAGGTCAAGATCCTATCTTGACCATATGATAGTCACTATATTATTAGAATCTTGTAGAACTATATCATAAGCTATGGTGTTTTATGGTGTCTTAGATTTTGGGCTCTGCGGCGTCGTATATATATATAGGTATTGTTGTTGGGATGGTTTTCATGCTACTTATTTTATCAGAGACATTGTCGATCTATTCAGGTTAACCTACCTATTAAGTAGGGATGTCATATGGTGGCCTTCATCCCAGATCCTCAGTCTATTAATGTAACGCCCCAAGGCTACCTCCTGGATGCCACACGGCGCTAAGGACCTATAAGTGAGCCTCGAGCAAGCCCTTGGCATGTGAACCTATTCATAAACATAAATGTACAACAGAAACTAGCTAGAAGAGCATAAAAGTGAACTAAGATATCATAAAAGAAAGAATCTAAACAATCTTAGCTTGGCCTCTAAATGGACATATGTGATATAAACTAGCAATATGAGACTCTATGTACAAAACCTCTACTGAAATTAAGGTAGACTTTCGGTGCAAACCCTTAGATAGTCCTCAAAATAAAGACATAGAGAAGACAACATATGAAGAATAACTTTGGTCCCCAGCTAGTGAGGACTCATCAAGTTATTCGGTGGATGTCTTCCGTACTGACCTCGCTGTTGGACTGAAAAACTTGTATCTGTATTACATAAGAACATGTAGTCAAAATGGGTCATTATTATCGAATATACTGGTACGAGAGTGTATGGAATAAACATGAGAAAATGCCATAAAGCTAGAATGTAAATCAATGCAATAACCTATATAGTTTTGTAAGCTGAAAAAGTACAAACCTTGTTTGTTGTTCTAGATCATAAACACAATTCATGCCATTTTAGGTCAAAGCATTTATTTTAGTCTTTAAATCTTGATCGTGAGTTAGGAAATTCTATTAACCCATAAAGACTATATTTTGAGCTCTGTAGAATCCGGTGTCTTAAACCCCATATTAAAAAAGATCCAATGTCTTATAACCCACACCGGCAAAGATTTCTCCCTAACCAGCCACAACTAGAACTAATCATGTATTTTATCTAAGGATCCTAGTATAAGCATAATGAACCTGAGCTGGCAACCCAGTTGCGTACTAACTACATCTTCACTGATGGGCTGAGTTAATTCTCCCGGTGTTAAATAATCCTCCTAAAGTATGTGTGCTCATATTCTTAAAAAGGTTCTTATAAAGAGACATATATAGATGCCCGAAACATAAACATAATTGTGCTGGAGATCCTTGGATTTCCTGTCATATTTTTGTCATAAATATCACAAATAGTTAAAAGAATGCGTGATGTTAATAATTCATGTAATACATGTAGAAATCATGATAAATTCTTAGAACATGTAAGCCTTTCATAATTTAAGTCGTCAAGACAATTTGTATTAAGTTCGTAAGTTTTCTTGATTTAAAGCCATAAATATGTTGAAATTCATGATGATTTAGTTAAACATGCTAGTTGAGTATAATTCATAAAAAACATGTTTTAATATGCTAAAAATCATAAAATATGTAAATATTACATAATTGAAATCATGGAGAACACATATACAAAAATCATGAACTTTGGGTCTTGAACCCTAGATTGAAGAAATCATAAACCATTATAAAAATTTGGATTTTGGGGCATCAGAGTGAAAGGGACTCTCCTTTAATACCCTGGTACCTTTTTTTGGAGAAGATTTCTTGAGCAAAATCTAGTGGAGAAGACTAGATCTTAACTTTGGAGATAAACCCTAAGAGTAGTTTTGGAGAAGACCCTTCTAACTTCTTTTCTTTGAATTTTCTAAGTTTTGAGACTAAGAGGAACTAACCTTGAGAACTATTTATACTTTTATGGGGAAAGGCTTAAAATGTATGGGAAATTAAATTATGGGGTTGGGAAAAATAACTAAAATACCCTTGAGAAGAGTAAATTAAAAATCTGGGAAATTGACTTTTCACGGGCCAGTCCACAGTCCGTGAACTGTTTCCACGATTCGTGGACCATGGAGTGAAGCTAAAATAAAGAAGTTTTGGATTGATCTTACAGTGAGTTTGATGGACCGTCAATCATTTGACAGACCGACAACTAGTCTATGAAAATTTTACATTGGTTTGCTAGCTCACTGGATCAATTTGACAAAGGATTCCACGATCCACTAACCTACTTGTTGGTTTGTGGACCACAAAGTGAACTTCTAAATTTTATGAAATTTAGCTAACTCTTGATTTTTTTCGAGCATGGTCTATGATACTTTTTAAGAGGCTGTACTTATGAACCGTGAACATTTCAATCAAATTTGGTGCAAAATAAGATTTTGAAGTCAATTTTTGTACTAGAAATGATGGGCCACCATCTTAAACCACAGTTGGTTTTTTTACTCCACAGGTCTTCAACAGGGTCTTCAACCCATAACTACTTGACTATACTTCACTAAAATGGTCATAACCTTTTACTCCAAACTCGAAATGACGAACGATTTGATGCGTTGAAAACTAGACTCATAAATATTTGGCTATTGGAGATATAACTCCTCATATTATGGGAGATATGAGTATTTGAAGTTTATATTTTAAGGAACTTATATGAAAAATGAATTGGTAAAAAGTCTTTGAACTCAACTTTGTACCAAGGATTTGTTTGGACCTTAATTCATGACTCAAGATCTTCACACACTTAGAAATTGATGTTAGCACCTAGGTTTAAGTAAGAACTCATTTGATCTAGATCTAACTACACACATAGAATATTTTAAATATTAGCTCGAAAGTTCAAGGTGTTATAGTTAAACTCTTAACATAAGCATGTTGGTTATCTCGATCAGGTATGACACCAAGTGTTGGCCATGCTCCCCCAAGTTTATGGAATGAAAAACTTGATATAAGAGCATGTAGTTTCCTAGGGATTCCACAAGCCCTGTTAAGTAGAGTATTGCTTATGAGTGTCTTGTGTACCACTTACAATTAGGAGGTTGTATGGCATTTAGGCTTGATTACTTATATTTATCCTCTCAACTAGTGGCCGACTCCTAAGAGGTGGGTTAAACTTATGTGTAATGGCTATATACAGAGATGCCTATGACTAGAAAAACTACAGTGAGCCAGACGTTAGACATGGTTATAGGTGAAGGTAAGAGCAGGGAAACACCTACTAAGAAGGACTTGTTTAAGGCCTAGGGTGAGACCTCCTCTTATCCTCGTTTGACCATTCCTCTACCTATGAAGCTTTCGGAGATACAGGCCCCCAGTTCCTTTTGTTTCATGGACGAGGATAGTTGTTGACTACATAGAGAGAAGCAATAGCACCATATGAAATCGTGCCTTCTTAAGGATCCGAGAGTTCTACGGTTTGTGATTTTTTTATCTCATCCATATAGTAATGTCCCTATTCTGTGCCATTGCTTTGAGCCCTTAAGAATTTATATAGACAAATCAGAAAGAAGCTCCACAACACTTTATTTATTAACTTCATCGGATGTTCAGAGTAATGCATGCGTTGGGGACCAAGTCGATAGATTTGGCCTCTTTCGAATTACGAAACATAGTTGTCTTGTGGTATGAGGGGCGGGAGAGGTACAAAGGAATAAGTAGAAGGATGTCTTATATGCCTTCCTGGACCACTATTTTCTCCTTGAAGTTCAGGAGTCTTGAGTTGCTTAGTTCCTAGCCTTTCGTTAGAGCAATATGAATGTACAAGAATATGACCTCTAATTTGATTGTTGGCTAAGTATGCTCCTTTTTGTTAACACCATGCGGTCTAGGGTTCATTGATTCATAGTGGAACTTATAATATAGTACATCGATGCTTGTACTACAGACTTATTGCAAGATAGCATACAAATTTCTCAGATCCAGGCCCTTGCTCATAATAGAGGAGCATAGATGACATTATGAAAGGATCAAAAGAGAGAAGCGCAAGAGGGAAAGGTCCGCCAACAATCAGGGAGGGTCTCAGTGATCTCCATTAAGCAATTTTTCTACATTGCTAGACTTAGTATCTTTATTAAAATATTATTAAATTATAAAATCTTACAAAATTAATACATACTAATATTTCAACAATAATATACCCGGTATATTCCCACAAAAGTGGGGTCTAGAGAAGGTACAGTGTAATGCAATTCATACCATTACCTCAGAGTCGAGATGTAGAGGTTTTTTCCGATAAAACCTCAACTAGAAAACAATATAGAAAGTGGACATAATATAAGAATATAAAATAATAGGTAAGTTGGATCTAAAATATCTCATTTTAATTTTAAAAACACCAAAATAGACCACAAAACTAATGTGTTACAAAACTAGGCATCTCGTCATTGTAAAACCCGTCAAGGACACAATATAAGCATAAAGAATACCAAGTATATCCTACCCCCAAAAAATATATCGGAGTGACCACACTGCCTAAAATCAAGATAATATAAAGCATGAAATGAATAAAAGGGGGTAGAGGACTCTAGAGTTGCATCACTACCTCCCTTCGCTCTTGGTCTCCTCATCATCATCATCTGCATTATCACCGGATCACTAAAAAGGGGAATCCTAATCACCCAATCTAACTTTAGGAAGTGGATCTCCAGGCTTCAGTCCCTTCCACAACCTCTTTCTACATTCGGGTGAAGAGCATGTCTCTTTTCTTCTCTCTCTACATCATTTTGGCGTGTGAGGTACTCAACTCCCTATGTTTCATAGCCCAATCTGTGTAAGATTTTTCCAATATGACTAAATGGGCCCTTTTTTTATTTAGCTCATACAGATATTTATCGAATTTCTCCTGTGACACTGAATAGAGGGTCCCTGGGAAGTCTCACCTGGTACCTATGGCAGCTTGCTCACGAGCTCATGGATCTGCCTCATCTCAGCTCATATCTTCTCAAAAGGGCTTGAGGATGGAGGACTATCGAAGGTGTCCTATGGGTCTGCTTCTGACTTCTTCTTTCTTTTTTGTACCTTGCTAATGAATCCCTCTCCGCTCTTTTTTAGTGGTTGAATTGGTTTCTCCAGATCTACCCATGTGTATCCCTATTCCACCTCAACTCCCACTAACATGCATAGCTCATTAATAAGAGAAGGAAATAGTAGCATGTGGATATTATGTTTCTTGTGCTCCTTGAGCTCTTGGATGATCATGTAACCGAAATTTATAGGAATGTCATAAAAAATGCAAGCAGCCATTTGGGATCTCCAGAGTGGTATATAAAATAGGTTTCTACATAGAGAGACTCGTATGCATATTATTTATGGGTAAAGTTCCAGATAGCAATGAAATTCAAGATCATGCATAAAACCTCACCTCACATCAAGCATACACTACAAAAAATCATGCACTCCAAATT
Source organism: Withania somnifera (assembly GCA_039654485.1). Lineage (NCBI taxonomy): Eukaryota > Viridiplantae > Streptophyta > Magnoliopsida > Solanales > Solanaceae > Withania > Withania somnifera. Next base: position 1,727,338 of record JBDJHY010000008.1, on the reverse strand, counting down.
CCAATCAAGCATAAAAGTCATTGCATATATTATGTTGAATAATGGAAAATTCAAAAGGAGATGCATGCATTCATAAAGAAGACTATTCGAATCAATCTACATTCAAATTTTTCAAAATTGAGCTTAATTTTTGGAGGGGGTATCATTTTCAAATAAAACAAGCCATAATGCAAGAATATTAGCACACGTACAGAACAATTCAACGTACTCTATCAAAATGCCATGGTTATTTCTATTACACCCCTAGAAAAGAAACTAGGTAAAAAAACCAAGGTAGAATTTAATAAAATATGAAATTATATCACAAAAATAAAATAAAAATATCGATATAAATAAGAACAATATGTATTTACAAATATTGATTTAAGCACAATGTTTCATCCAAACATGCATCCAAATCCAAAAATTAATCACCAAATATACAAATCATGTTTATCAACAACATTTTCATCAACTACCAAAATACCGTCGCACACCAATAATACACAATGCATAAATAAAATAAGATATGAACAAGGACAAAGAAAAAAAAATGCCCCCTGATATGGCCTAATCATGGATCAGAGTTTGGCTCATATTTGCAACCTCTGTGTAGGCCTTAATGCCCTACTCTTGTCTAATGGGTGTATTTGGTTGTCTGATAGTGAAGGCATCAGTGCCTAAAATAGGAACTGTTGTTATCATGGAGGCATCAATGCCTGACTCCAATACTAATTGTGAAGTGGGATTATCAACCATTGTATCTTATGCTCCCATTGACTCAGGAATACTCCCATTTTTTTGTACCATAGTTATGTCCACTGGGTACCTCTGTGAAGTATGGAAAAGCAATGTCCTAGCTATCTCAAGAACATCCACCTCGCAATAAAGTTCCAACTCAATTTGCTTCTACCTTCTCTTCTCAACCTCAACCTCTTCATAAGTCTAGAGACTATCTGACTCATCATCCTTTGCGTCAAGTGCATGTGTCTCTGGGGTTGGTAACATTAATGTATGTCTAGGTAAAAAGGTCTCCAAATATGTGCACTTTAATGAGTCCACATCTTCTCTCAAAGAATTTATCGCAGTCTTTAAGACTATCACATCAACACTTTCCCCAACTTATAACAGACTTATGTCTCCAAGTTTTCACTTTTGGCCTTATAAATCTTTTGTTTTTACTTAGTTGCTTTCCCTTAAGTCATAAGAAGATAAAATGCCGACTAGGTCAAGGTTTTATTCATCTACAGGATTTGTCTCTCCAATGACATGATCTTGGTACTTGTGGCCTTGGATAATTTCCCCAACTGAATAATTTTGGAAGGTGTGATAATTGGTCTAGATGAGGACCTCGGAGCAACCGTACGAATGGGAATAAATGAGGATGTTGATAGAGAGTCCTGTGATAGGACAAAATGCAGAAGGGGTGGACTTCAACACCAACTCGATAGAATTAACATTCATGGGTGCATCTTGGGAATACTCATTCGTCATCTATTCCATAGCCTCTAAGTCAATCATAAATGTACTCGTATATCTCCTCTTTAACTCTATTTAAAATTTTTGTTAAATATGAATCTTTATTGTAAAAGTGGCATGTATTATCAATTCAAAACTTTTTCTTAAAATTACCTGATATCTTTTATACAAATGAGTGATCAAATATGAATACGACAATGAATATTGTCATATACTAGGATTGGATGGCTACTCTTGAAATCTCTAGTGCAGTACGAAAGTGTATGTGTATGTGTAGCCAAGTACGAAAGTGTTAACTCAGATCTGTCACTGGTAGTATCTCCCTCGATATTCCAGCCAGATGAATGGATATTGGATTCAGGTTGCACCTATCATATGTCTCCCATTCGAGAATGGTTCTTTGATTTTGAAGAGCTAAATGGTGGAGTTATTTACATGGGCAATGACAACGCCTGTGAGACAATTGGGATAGGTTCAATCCGACTGAAGAATCATGATGGATCAACCAGAGTATTGAAGGAAGTTCGGTACGTGCCAAATTTGAAGAAGAATCTCATCTCTTTGGGAGCCTTGGAGTCTAAAGGCTTAGTTGTGACTATGCGAGATGGAGTTCTGAAAGCTACTTCCGGTGCACTCGTGGTGATAAAAGGCATCAGGAAAAATAATCTGTATTATTACCAAGGTAATACAGTTATTGGGACAGCAGCAGTAACAACAGCTTCCAGAAGTGATAAGAAGTCTAGTGCAACCAGGTTGTGGCATATGCGTTTGGGACATGCTGGCGAAAATTTCTTGCAAATTCTAGCAAAGAAAGGATTGTTGAAAGGTGTAAAGGATTGCAAGCTAGAATTTTGTGAGCATTGTGTTCTGGGAAAGCAGAAAAGAGTGAAGTTCAGCATCGCTATCCATAATATGAAAGGCATTTTGGATTATGTTCACTCAGATGTATGGGGACCTTTTACGACATCGTCCATGGGAGGTAAGCGCTACTTTGTTACGTTTATTAATGAATTTTCCAGAAAAGTTTGTGTGTATATGATGAAGACTAAAAATGAAGTGCTTGGAGTTTTCCTTAAGAACCAGACGGGTAGAAAGATCAAGCTGCTCAGGTCAAACAATTGTGGAGAATATATGAGTGATCCCTTGTCCGATGTTTGCAACAAGTATGGCATAGTCCAAAACTTCAATGTCAAAAAAACACCGTAGCAGTATGGAGTGGCAGAAGGCATGAATCGAACTTTACTAGAGAAAGTTCAATCGGTGTATATTGTCCAATGCTGAGTTGGACAAACAATTTTGGGCTGAAATTGTTACGTATGTGATACGGCCCTCGATATGGTCCTTGAAAGAAGAAGTAGAAGAAGAGATGAAGAAAGAAAATTGAAGGATATATGGAATTCAAATTCAAAAACTTACCGTAGTTGAATTCCGAATCAACGCTAACGAAATCCAACTGATACACCCACAAATGGAAAATCAATTTGATAGATCAAGCTAAATGAATTTCCGAGCAATTAAGGATTCACCCACCTTAACACTCAAATGAGAATGTGAACTCTCATAATTTCTATTGCTAAGTTTTGAAAACTACAAACTAGCTATTACATTGAACTACCTAAAATCTGGAGACTAATTCTCCACAATCATAAACTTCATCAAAACTCCCTACAAATTCAAATGACCCTCTATTTATAGAGGTGCAAGTTTGTGAATTACACTTTGGCCCCAAAGGTATCCAAAAGTGACAATTAAGCCCTTATACTTTTGGAGCTAACAACTTGAGTCCCCAAAGTCTTGTGCAACCTTCCACACATTGTAGATCAATCCGTGTGGTTCTTCAATGTCCTCCAACACCTCTTTATGCTTGAATAATGCTTGGAATTGTTGGAGGTCTTTAGCTTGACTCCTTGTAAATGGTCTTGATGGTGTGAGTGTTTTCCGGGCGTCATCACCATATTCATTTAGCTTGTTTCTGAGGACTCACTTTGCACCAATCGCAGAGGCTTTCTCAAGGTTTGGGACTAAGGTCTATACTTGATTTTTTTCAAATTGATCATGCTCTTCTTGCATCACTTTGACCTATCCTTCATCCTTCAGTGCTTCTTCTACCTTTTTTGGTTCCCACGAGGGCAATGTTCCCCTGATCTGGTTCTTCTTCCTTCATTCAAATTGCCAATAACAAATTTCTTTGGATAATTTGTTCATTTTTTCGTTCGTTTGGAATGGCTTTGATTTGGTCAAGTCAACTCTTTTCTGGATTCAGTTGACTCAGTTGTTGAGGAATACTCAATTGTTGTAATGCTGATAGCTTGGCACTTTTGAGGCTCCTCATCATCTGAACGCTTACCTTTCTCGACCATTTGGTTAGTATCGTAAAAAACATCATGAATTGATTCTTCAATAAATAGGGTACATTTTTGAAAATTCTAGATGATTTACTAGAATTTGAGTAACCAAGAAAAATACCTTCATCACTTGTGTATCAAACTTACCCAATTTGTCTTTGCGATTGTTGTGTATGAAGTACTTGCATCCAAAAGGATGAAAGTAACTGATGTTGGCTTCTTACCGTTTCATAGTTCATAGGGAGTCTTTTCAATATAAGTCTGACGAGAAATCTGTTCAGCACATGACATGTAGTGCTTACTGCTTCATCCTGGAAGTGGTGAGGCAAGGAGTGTTCAGTAATTATTGTTCTTGCCATGTCCTGCAGAGTCCTATTTTTTTTTTCCACCACTCCATTTGTTAAGGAGATCTGGGTGAGGAGAAGTTGTGGGTGTATCCTTGTTCTTCACAAAATTTTTCAAATTCTTGTTTTCAAACTTTCCACCATGATCACTTCTAAATGGCAGTCTCTTTAAAAATTTTCACAGAAGAACTCAAATTTTTTTAAAGTATCATCTTTATGAGAAAGAAACATAACCTTTTTCCACCAATAATGAATGTTCTAGTGGGACTACATAGGTCCATGTGAAGAAGCTGCAAAGGTTTGGAGGTGGATACAACTTCCTTAGGTTTAAAAGAGTTGCGAGTTTGCTTACCTATTTGACATGCATCACATATATGATCCTTTGTGTAGTCTAGCTTGGGTAATCCAAACACTAGTTCATGTTTTGCAAGCTTCTCAATGAGACGTGTGCTAGCATGGCCAAGTTTCTTATGCCAGATCAAAAGATGTTCAGTAAAAAAAGCAAAGGCAGATGCGTTCTTCAGAGTTCTTGGTAGAGTCAAGAACATATATATCTTTGTCTCTGTTTCCGGGTAACAGTTTTTCCAAATAGATCTTCAATGATACAATTAGTTTTTCTGAATGCAGCTTCAAGATTTGCATCTCATAGTTGACTGATGCTCAGCAATTTGTATTTGAGACCTTTCACAAAATAAACATTAGTGATATCACAAGATTCATTAAAAGGAATTCTTCCAATACCTATTACTGTTCCTCGAGAGTTGTCTCCATAAAGTATAGATCGTCCATCATAGTCAGCAACAGGTTTGAACAAATATTTGTTTTCTGTCCTATGATTTGAACACGTATTGTCCATATACCATTTCCCTTTTATCCTTCTTTTGTGGTGCTCGTGTACAGAAATAAAATTACTTTGTTTTTCGTACCCAAACATCCTTGGGTCCTTGAGGGTTAGACTCATTAGTTTTTTTTTTTTAGGTCTCCAGATCCATTCCTTTGGTTGAGAGAAGCGAAATCTACAATTAAAATATTTATGACCGGCCTTCGAACAGTAAAAACATGAATAGGAGGGTTTGGTAGCCCTCTTTTCCTTAGTAGTAGAAGATTTGCTTCCTTCAGGTTCATTCTCAGTTGACTTCCCTTTGGGAGCCTCATGACATGAGCTGTTGTATGAGGCTTTCTTTTTATAAATAGACTTTGAAGAACGATTTGATTGATTTGATCTGATGGAGCTTTTGCGGGGGAATTTTTTAAGTCCATTTATTTTAGTCCTTAGTTCAAAGATTTCTTCTTCAGTAAGATCTCTTTCAACTTCAGCGACTTCTAATTTTATTTTCAAGTCCTTTTTCTTTTGAAGCTTTCGAAAATCATTAAATATACGATTTAAATCAGCATTTGCTCTATCTAATAAATCTTTCAAGAGATCGCAGTCATTGCAGCTAGAAGTGCTTACTTCACTTGATTAATCTATAGCCATGAAGCTATAGGTGTTCTCATCATGCTCAGCGTCAGTAACTCATCATCACTCTAACTGCTGAATGCCTTCTTTGGATATCCTAGCAGCTCTTGTTCTTTCTTTAGGGCAGTCAGCTGCTATATGGCCATATTTTCCACATCCATGACACTTCCCAGTGTTAATATTTGTTCCTGGAAAATTTGTCTTCCTCTCTGTTGAGTCTTGCTTTCCTGATGTTTTTCATTACAGACTTTGTGATTAAAGCAATTTCTTCTTCACAGTAATCGTCTTCATCTTCTATAGGTTCATCAGAAGCTTTGAAAGCAACTATCTTTTTCTTGCTTTAATCTTGTCCCCTTTCATTTAGATGAGCTTTTTCAAATGCAACGAGACCCCCCCTTAATTCATCATAGGTTAGGTTGTTTATGTTCATGCTTTCAGTAGCAACAACCTTAGCATGCCATTGCCGAGGAAGACTTCTGAGAGTTCTGGTAATTTGATGAGATACTAGATATATTTTTCCAGTAACCTTTAGTTCTCCAAGGATCTTGCTGAATCTGGCAAGCATGGATTCCACAGATTCTCCTTCTTTCATTTGAAAAAGTTCATATTCATATACTAGGAGACTCGTTATAGTTTGCTTCACTTTGTCAGTTCCTTCATAAGTGACTTCCATCTTATCCCACATTTGTTTGGCAGTCTCACATGTCGAGATCTTTTCATACTCTTCTTCATTGATTGTATTGTACACACATTCTTTGCCTTGACATTTATTCGAATAACTTCCATCTGCTCCTCAGTGTAGTTTTCAAGATATGGAATAATTTCACCAGAGGTATTGCCATCTGCAGTGTTCTTGTTGTCCTTTTTGTTTGGAGGAATTGGCAGATAACTAATTTTGATAACCCTCCAAGCTCTCACATCGTATGACTGATGTAGGTCTCCATCCTAATCTCTCAGTGGGATACCTCGCTCTGATGCCAATTGAAGGTGTAAGAGGGGGGGGGGTGAATTTCGAGATAAAATTCTTTTTGTTTGTTTAGTCGACTGCCTATGAAGGTTAATCGACTGCTATTCAATACAGTAAAGAATTTGCAGAAAAAGAAAGTAATAATAGAAAGTTGAGACAAGTTTTATACTGGTTGGGATTCAATGTGAGTTTTAATCCAGTCCCCTTGGGTTGCAGAGGGTTCCACTAGTCTTCAATCAAAGGTGCTTTTGGTTTACAATTTTTTCTTGAGTGTTGAATTTTTTTGAGCACTCTTCTTTTCTCAGTTTTTCTTTTCTCTCAATTCTTTTGATACCAACAGCCTCAACAAATTTGTTTTTTCCTTTTTTTTGTTACACAGTAACACTCACGAATTACAATGCATTGTAAAAGTAGAACAAAGAAATGATTATGATGAAGACTAGAAGCATAATGTTTTGTTTCTCCGTTGGAGTCTTTAAATAGTTGAGAAGTTAGTTGTTGAGGCGATGTGCCAACCCAAGAGATTTGATCCTTGGAGATAGGAATGTGATTATCCTATTTCCAAGAATAAGGGCGGGTCATTAAACGACCCTTCGATCAGCAGCTCCAAATTGTTGTCCTTCCTTGTAGGGATCTTCTTCCACTTTTTCCTTGATTGATTTATCGTTATTCTTTCCTTGATGAGTAATGTTATTGATATTCTTCCCTTGTGAATGACTTGTTTGGATTTCATCAGGTGTCTTGATTTTCATGCGTATGAAAATAGATTGCACTGTTTCATTCTTGGATTTTCATGGTCCAGATTAGATGCAGTAATCCTTTTAACTTTCCATTCTTCATCAGCTTCTTTGTTGCCCCTGTGCACCTTGAGCCTGCAGACAAGTTGTCAGTCATCAAAATTCACATCAACAGAACTAAGGGGTCGTTTTATAGAGTGTATTAAGAAAAAATGCATGCATTAGCTTTGTGTATTGTTAGCATCTTGTTTGTTTCACTCTTTAAACATATGTATCACTAATGCAAGCATTAGTTATACTCTCTATTTGGTGTTAAGGAGTGTATAACTAATACATAAAAATCAATGGTATAAGTAATGCAATGGGTTATAATGCATGCATTAATATAATTATAGACACATTGCCCCTCAAAATTTTTTCCACATCCTTTCCATCATATTGTGGAGTGTATTTTTGTAATTAAATAACTTTTTTTTTTTTTTTATTATTATAAAAATTGTACAATATGATATTATTTTTAATACACCACACCAGACAATGCATAAGAAAAATCTCATCAGACCTAATGCAATTATAACTGATATAAGTATTACCAATGAAAAGATT
>JBDJHY010000008.1:1707786-1719322 GCA_039654485.1 Withania somnifera | reverse complement strand
AGAACCGTATTGAAATTTCAGAACTAACACAAAAGAATCGGGTCATTTCGTTAACATGCGGAAGTTATGGCCTTTTTAGAAAAAATTAAGTGGCCGTGCAGAAATTTCTAGTGTATATATCTGCATATTTAAATCTCAGATTGTGTTTATTTGGTATTTTGAGCATATTGAGAGTTGTAGAGCTCAAAATTGAGGGATTCTTACGGCATTATTCTTGGTTTAATAAGGGAGTTGGTATCCAAAATGGTATTCTTCTCCTAAATTTCTGAATCTTCTATGATTTCTCCAGCTGTAAATTTTCTTCATCCGTAAAATTATTGGAGAAAAATAGAGGTTTTATCGATTCAGACCTAGTTTTGGATGAAATTTTATATTTAGGATTTTTATGCTATGGTTGAGTTGATTGTAATATAAATTCATTTCTGTATCAAAAATTTTATCATTTTAAATTGCATATAAGCTTGAAAATTGAGGTTTTCCCTGTTAAGTTAATATTTGATAAATTGATGATTTCAAGGTCGATTTTGATCTTATTTTTTTAAAATTTTATGTTTAAAGTCCCCAAATTATAGGTAACATGATTTTGAAGTAAATTTTCAAATTTTTCCTTGGGGTTTTGGTTTGACTTTTTTGAGTTGATTTATTGGATCCGATTTTAAAATACGACAATATGGGTGTTGATAGTTTTGTTTTCTCATGTAGAATTCATATTCGAATAGACTGAGAGCGTTAGGAGGTACTTTAGAAGATCAAGATTTTGACTTGAGTGTTTTGTCCTCCTTAAAGGCAAGCTAAGGTTATTTTTTTTTATGAAGTGTTAATGATTGATTGTTAATTGTTTATGATTTAAGGGAGAAATGGGTACTTCAGGTTTTATATTATCAGGCATGTTGAGAATAAAATGAATAAATTGAAATAATATGAATACTTGATGAAAATTTTGAAATGTATACTCTTGATTTGTATTATAAATTTCCTCGAACTGACTCATGTAATTGGATATGGTATCTTGATAAAGAATTGGGGCTTAATCTATACTTGTTGAAATTTACTTTTGATGCTTAAGAGGCTAAATTGAGTTAGAAAAGATAATACTTGCCCTTGAGAGGCCTCACTTTGTAATATTTGAGTGTGAATTTTAAATTATGTCTTGACGAAATTATTAAACACTATGTAAAACATGCTTGAAATATTATAATTTATTGATATTGACTGTTGGTTTTCACTATTGCCTTGATCGATAATATTGTTAAGACGTAGCTGAGACTCAGATCGAATGTCTATATTTATGAAAATACACAGCCGAGGCTCCAACCGGATGCCTATGTTATTTGAGAGACACGGTCGAGGCTTTGACTGTGTGTCTATATGATTGAAAGGTACAGCCGAGCCTCTAATCAGGTACCTGAATTAAAGAACTAATATTAGGCATTTTTGATGATTTGAAAATAAAATATGTTTTGATTTATACTTGGGATGAGACCCTTGTTGATGATTTTGGTTGTTTTTGAACTTGAATTTCGTGATAAACTTTATTCTTATTATATGATTTGGAGAATTGATGTAGTTATTATATTTGTTTGGTATAAACTATTGTTGGGCTGCCGATATATCTGTTGCAGGTTGTAGTATTCAGAGGACTGATTGGGAGTTAGGGGCTTTCATTTCCTCTTTATAGTTAGACTAGCTGAGGACACTACTGAGTACTATTGTTTTGTACTTACCCTTTACTTTTATGCACTTTTGTGCAGGTATTGAGCTTTGGACTTAGTGTTGATTACCCATCCACAAGTCTAGGAGCAGTTCAAGGACTCAAAGGTAGCTGGTTGACTTTCCATCAGTTGTCAAAGACTTCTTATTATCTTATTTTCTAGTGTCTTTACTTAACAAAGACTCAGTTTTAGACCTTTGTTTTTCCTTAAAATCTTTCTATAGTGACTTGTAAGACAGTGACCACCTGGTTTTGGGTATTGAAAAAAATTCTGCATTAAATATTTTACTCGTGTGTTACTTTTCGCATTTTAATTGATTTTCCAGACTTTTATTTGTGAGTTAGGCTAACCTACCCAGTTGGGAAGGTAGGTGTCATCATGCCAAAATTTTGGGGTGTGGTAATTTTGTGACTCATTTAACCTAAAAATTACAAGAAATAGATGTTCTCTATGCCTTTGTGAAATACTTTTAATGTAGTTTATTTATATTTTCAGGGGTAAAACTGATATGACAAAGAAGAGAAAAAATTGCATCACCAAACTTAACGATGAATCTCCAAAGGTGCTAATGTTCGCAGATGAAGAAATAAATTATCAAAATCGATTATGTAAGACATTTTGGCATATCACCAAATCGATCAACAATGGAAAGAGTTCATAGCAAAACTTTCTAATGAGTTTCCAGATTTTGTACCTCAATTTGTGATGAAAGAGATAGTTTAGTAGATTGTCAAAAAATTTTTCGAGCTCATTTTAGCTCGCCAAACCAACTCAATGATAGTCTTGTAAATAATTTAACATCAACTTTTGTATCGTATAAATTAATTTTTCTGAATTTTAAACCATATGAATTTTAGTTTAAATTTTTTTTTCAACTTGTATTCATACTTCTAAGTGAGATACTAGTTTATAGAGTGAATTTACATTTAGATATGAAATATTTTTTTGTGAATTGATAATTATTATGACTGAATGGAATGAATTTTTTGGTAAACCCTTTACTCTTTTCGTAATGTATGGCTTGTTTTTCTTTTTTAGGAGAGTGTGATGATTGGGTGTTGAATAATATTTGAGTGTTGATTATTTGCTGATATAATTAATTAGTTATTATGAGTTTCATTCATTTGCCATGTTTGACTGAAATTAGAGGTTGCAAACTCTAGTTGTGCTTAAATTCTCTATCTAGCTTGAGATATAGTAGGCAAGGATGAAAAATTTGAATTAACAACAATTTGAACTAGTTCATTTAATAGTAATTCCTAGAAATAGAATTGCTAAGTTGACATATTAGATTGGACATGATTAGACATAGTTGAGTTTGAGAAAATCTTCTATGCACGTTGTAGTTTGATTGAGAAATAGATTGCATCACCTAAGATTTAGCCTACCATGTCATTGATCCAAGTCTAGCAAATATTAATACACTCATGCATGATTCTAACTCATGAAGTGTATACCTCTAAGTTATATTTCTTATTGATTGAATAATTTTGTGTTCACTTTCCAACTGAACACTTGAATCCCTTAATCGAAGTTGGTATAAATATTCAAATAGATTGATAGCACTCTTCATTTTTTTTTGCTTTAACTGCATAATACATAGTGATTTCTCACCAAATGTGAAATTTACATCTACTTCTCTACGAGATCGACCTCGACTTCATCGTTGGGTAAAATTATATTGACAACGATCCAGCATTGTCAAATATTTCAAACTCAACAAAATCATCAAATTACTAATTTAGAGTTGTCTTGACCAGAAGTGACTAAAGAAAAATTCTACAACTTAAGAAAAAAAAATTCAACTAAAAGACCAAAAATCCCCTGATACTCTCAGGAACTAAACCAAATCTTCTTTTAGATAAAAGTCTACTCCCAGAACCAAAAGAATCGATGAAATTCAAATTCAATCCCTCTAAACCCAGTGTTTATTCAAGTCAAATCTAAATTTGAACTTTCCTCAACATCTTGTCTAAACATTCAAAATCACATTTAGAGCCCTGAAGCTCGGCCCAAAGGTCCATCTAGACCAAAATCATATATTGAAACTGATGAAATTATAAATTTTTTTTATTTCAAACACTAAATATTCGAATGTTTCCCAAAATCAGCTATTCCAACTTCAAAACCTTCAGATCAATCTCAACCAACTGATCCAATTTTCAAACCAATTAACCTAGTAAGTTTAGTATGCTATATCTTAACTATGGAAAAGAATAAAATAATTAGTTTACACAAAAAAACTCAAAAATATAATTTGATCCCCTACATTCAAAGGATTAGAGTAGATAATATAACATCTGAATTCAAAGATACTTGAGACCCTCCCATTTAATAAAAATAAAGATTAATAGTGGAGGCTATTGATGGATGAGTAAGAGTTAAATCTAGACAAGAATTTGATTATTTCTTTTTGAGATATCACATTAACATTTTCAACAGCTATTATATGCAAATTTGCAACTCTATGAAAAAGTAGGTGTACATGAAGGAAACAAATTTATATATTTCAGTGTTAAATCAGTTGGTTTTCGATATTTTTCAATTCGTTTTGGCCTGATTTGGAATATTACGGTCACATTAACTAATATTTGATGTGAATTTAGATATAGATTTTAATTTTTTTTTAATTTTTTTTTATATATTTAAAAATTATATAAAAATTATAATAATACAAAAATTAAATATTTTATTATAAAAAAAATATTGATTGACATCAGAGTTCAAATAGTATAAATTGAAATAGAAAAGTATACCAACATCTGGAGCGATTGAAAAGGGTTGGCGAGGGGAGAATAGCGCGTGGATATGGTCGAGGATGCCAGTGTGTAAAGCAGTTAGGAGCAGGAGTCAATGTTTATTGTAATTCCATGTCCCTATTATGTAACTCCGTTTTGCCCTTTTTTTCTACTACTATCTTTCTTTCTTTTACTTTCTCTTCCCTCCCATTTTCCTCTCTCTCTTTCTCTCTTTCCCTCCCTCCTTCCACTTCTGACCTAATTGTCTCTATCAAGATCCTTCTTCTTCACCTCCCCTTACTAGATCCATATCCAGTAGTTGGACCACTTGTGCTTCCATCAAAGATTATTGATCTAGCAAAAGACTTTAATTATCCTTTAGTGAACAAAGAAGAAGATGACTCCATCAAGTCAATTCGGGGACACCACGTACACTAAGGTGTTTGTTGGGGGTTTGGCTTGGGAAACTCAGAAGGAGACCATGAAGAAATACTTTGAACAGTTTGGTGATATCTTGGAGGCTGTCGTCATTACTGATAAGGCTACTGGAAGATCCAAAGGCTATGGATTTGTATGCTCCTTTTCCACTAATATTTATTTTCAACATAATAACGTAATTGGGTCTTTTTCAATCTTTACAGTCATGTAGGACTGGTAATCTTTGATGATCAAAGTTGTTAATTTCCAAAATAGGTAACTTTTTGTGAGGCAGAAGCAGCCATGAGAGCTTGTGTTGATGCTGCTCCTGTCATTGATGGTAGAAGGGCCAACTGTAATCTTGCTTCCATGGGGGTTCAAAGATCTAAGCCTTCTACCCCTAAACATGGTAGACATTTTATTTTATTTTATTTTGTTTTCTCTTTTGTTAAAAAACGTTAAACCTACCATCCCATATATGTAGTATTTCTTGCATATTAATTTCACCACACATAGTATAAAGCACCCAAACTAGTTTGATTCAAATCTTTGGATACCAAAAATATAATAATTTGGATATCACTTAGTGGAGGGTCATTAGGTATGTTTGACTAGTCGCTTCTTCGCGCAGCATGAATATTCTCCTCATTGTTAAAAAAAAGTCACAACTATATTAATTCTTTGTTAAGGTTGTATATTTTTTTCTGTTTTGTTAAGATTGTATATTGAGTCCACTTTATGATGCTCTTTGCTTTAGCACCACATTATTACATGTGTAAGGATATGTTTTAGAAACGCATGACAGCTCCTTACCTTTTGCTTTTTGCAATGGTTGGTTTTCATTTTTATTTTTCTTTCAAGGTAATATTAGGAAATATTCTGTTTCGAGATCTTACATTTAGAAACATTCCTCTGTTTAGGTGACTTTTTTCTTTATATTTTCACTGTTGATGTTATAAAATAAAACACAAAATTGATGAATGAGCAGGAGGAGGCAGGAACTTTAGAGTGATGAGTGCTTTTCAAGGATGGTTTCAAGCAGCAGGTGGGTTAGGAACAACTTTTCCTTCAGCAGCAACCTTACCTCGTTATGCCATTCATCAAGGGATCCCTTACAATCTTTATGGGTATGACGCTAATATCTTAAAGATGTTTACAACTGGAATATACAACTTATTTTATTTTTAAAAAAATTAGGAAGCAGTAGTGATCAGTCTTCACGTGCAGTTGCCAACTCATTATTCCAACGAAACCTCATTCCACTGGAGGACTCTATCCACGCATTCCCATAATACTAACTCATTCTTTTCTCTCTCTATCATAATAATGTTCTCTTTCTCACTCTCTCCCTCTCTCACAGACACATTTGTAATGTCGACATTATCATCATATATACACAGCTCATGCTGGGACAAGAATAAAAGTACTCATGCATTCATTGATATGATATATCATCACCATGCTGCTTGTACAAACTCACTGTTCACCTAGAAAACTTTCATGCCAAGTTTCACATTCTAAGAAAACTTTCATGCCAAGTTTCACATTCTAATGCTTTTTTGTTTGTTTTTTCTTGTGACAAACGGTTCAGGTACTCTCCATACTCGCCCGATTACACTTACCCTACGGTTTGTATTCATTATCTCCTTTTTTTTTTTTTGGTCCCTATCACACTTACTTATATTTCATTTAACTGTTCAACTACATTATACATATTACTTCTTTTACTTTGTTAAAGGAATATATTTACTGTTCCGATCGTTTTATTTTAGGTGTGGTGTTTCTTATTAGGCACGAAAGATGAAGATTTCTGGCTCATATAAAAAATATTTTTTAAACTTAATTTTAAACAAATTTTTATATTTTGTATATTGATAAAACCTTGTCATTAAATATTAAATGAAAATTTAAGTTAAATAGTTTTTAAATATATGTAGTGTTTTTTTTTCCTGAAATATACTAAAAAGGACATGTTAAAATAATCGAAGTGAAGGAGGAAGCTTCAGAGCAGTTTGGATTCGATTAGTTTGATTTTTTTAAGTTAAAATAAATTTAAGTAACTTTTAAGGGTTAGAATAAAATTAAAAAAATACTTTTAAGTATTTAGTTTTAAAATAAAAAATTAAAATACGTCAAACTTATCATTTCTAATAGCTTTTTGATCGACAAACTAAGCAACAAGGGTCTAAGTCAAGACCAGTTTGTGCTGCATCGCAATTCACGATATCAGAAGTAGGAACACATGCGGATAGTCAAAAGCTGATTAGCTTTGCGAAGGAGGCATGAATAACTTCAGCTTGTGGCACGCATGAAATTTCCTCCTTTACAGTCTCACACGTTAATTTAACTGTGTCAGACTTCTGAGCAAATTTTCAGTCTATAGAAATACTTACGTATTACAGTGGAGCAGATCTTCCTAAATTTACCAAACCAAAATGATTGTCGATATATCTATTCCATTCAATAATGTTAATTTGCTTAACAGAATTACATCCAAACACTTTTAACACGTAAGATTAAAAGCATAAGTCCTAAAATTACTAACCTGATTTAAATCTTAAATCATATGAAACGAAGGGAGGGCGTGTAAGTACTAAGGTGGAGGATTTTGCTAATATGTTAACTCCATGAGATTTGAAGACCAAAATTAATTTAGGACATCAATGGTACGAGAGTATAATTGTTTGAATTTGTGCAGGGTTACTATAGTGTATATGGAGGACCAACTAGTCAATATCCAGTGTATGGGACTGCGGCTAGTGGTGTGTTATCGAGTGCAGCTGCTGCATTTTACCCATACATGAATTTTGGAGAAGGAAGTGGTAATCGCTACACAGCCAACCAGGGCTACGGTGTTCAGTATCCACACCATCTCTTCCCCTATTCAGCTGCTGGTGGTGCGGGTTACCCAACACAGCACTATGGTACCCCCATTTCCCTCGCTCCCTCACCTTCACTCCATTCAGGTTTGTATATTTACGTACTCTTTTCTTTAATTGCTTTCTATTTCATTTTTTCGCATACCATTTTCTTTTTCCAAAACATCGTTATATCTGCAAACTCTTTAATTTTAAACATTCTACTCATGTCATTTTTATAGCCATAGAAATATCATACAAAGACCACAAATATTCTTTTGTATGGAGATGGTGTCTCCTTGTTAACATATTTTTGGGAGCTTAATTGAAATTCTGCCAGTATTTGTAAATGAAGCGTCTTCCGTTTTGGCAGGTCGAGGGAGTCATATCTATTCTGTTGTATATTTTGATTGATGATTATAAAATACATATCCATCCTCTTGAATGGAGATGAGTGAATTTTATAAAAAGGAAAATCTTTTATATACCAAATAATATAAAATAAATGTGTGCTGAAAGTGTTTCTTTTTTAATCTCTAGCTAGCTATATTGTCATATAAAATAAAATGGACAAAGTACTTCTTTCCAAAGAATTTCAAGTGTTCAACCCAAAAATTTTAAGGCAGAGGGGATCGGAGAGTCGAGATCTCTTTTACTGCCTGCAACTTGAAATCAATTGCAAGTCAGAGTCAGCTTGATCAGTTTATATTTAAGACTACAAGTAAGAAAAGGTTGTATATTTGGACAAGACCTCATTCTCAAGCTAGCATTGAAATACATGTACATTTCGAGTTTACAACATTAATACTCCTAAATTTCAATAAACTAAAAAGTTCTTCATCCACTTTTGGCCTACAGACAGTTACTCCATTATTAGCTAGCTTCATGTTTGTGTCATTACCAATTGAAGGAAATAAATTACTCTACTTATTTTGAAGTAATTCTAAATAACTGCTAGTATATGAATTTCCTCCAATCCTAACCACTCCCTCTTATATTCCTAGTTTGATTGCTCTTACTAGTATTATTGATTCTGATCAGGGGAAGGAGAGGTACTAATATCTTTGACAGTTTGTTTTGCTGTGCCACAGGCATGACAACGACGCTGCATGCACCAACTCCTCATCATTAAGAGAGATCGCGTAACTGTCAAATGGTCAAGCCAGATCCATACAACATTAATCTATAATGCTACCTCTTTGAAGGATCTTTGACCAAACCATGGTTCTCTTGCATCTGTTTTTTTGTCAATTAATGGAGGCCTGCCTGCGTATCAAACAAGGGCTTCTCCAGAAGTTTAAAGCCCCCAATAGGGGAACTGTTCCTTCAAAAAAATGTGGAGTAAAATTAACTTCTCCACATTTTCATTTCTTCTCTTGTAAGGAAAGGGTCCTTAAGAGAAAAAAACATGCATATGCATCTCCTCATCACCAAGTTATGCTATCAAAAGAGCATACTTGGTCATCACATTTTTATCTTTCTTCTTTTTATCTCTAAAACTTAGCCCTGGAAGGGCTGAGAAAATTTTGGCCCTTAAGGGCTCGACGAAAAAAATCGCGAGTTAGTTTAGTTTTGGAAAAAAAGAATTCATGTAAATTTCAAGAATATTCCAACTTGTAGTCCTTTCAACTTCACCTTAATGTGGATTTGAAATGGCTAATCCCTCCAACTTAAGCTTTATATATAACTTGTAGTTGGTCTAGAAATCTTCGGCAAGTTTTTGTTACTGCTAACTATTAACTAGTTTTAAGATTTTATAACTGCTAGGAGCAATCACCTTTTGAAATCCTTTTAAAATTTTACATTGATATTATGTGTCTAATAAGCCAACAATCTTTCTTGAGGATAAGGAGGATTATCTGAATTGGCTAATGATTTTTTTTCATTGTTGTGAAACGTCTACGGGTCCTGGAATTGGATCATTTTAGCACCCCCTTTAATAGAGTGATACTGTTGATTTTTCTCTTTCTTAGGTAAATGACTTTAGCTTTTTCCTATTTCATTAACTTTTTTTAGGAACTCCATTAAATGGTTATGGAGCTCCGATGCATGAGTTAGTTACCCTAGGGATATATTTTGGGATCTCTTGGGTTCTTCTTTAACTAGACACCAACCATGGTTAGGACTAGGTCTTCTTTATTTTTTTGTCGTGCTCTCTTTCTGGGTAATTTGAGCTAAAATCTGATATGATGTTTGGACTGTAGTAAGTAGAAAGAAGATTCCTTCTCCGTCATGGACGATTGAGAATGGGTTGATATTACCTAAGCAACTTACTGTTTTTATTTCAACTATGTCGCAGACGTTTAATTTTGATAATGCATCGAATGTTTACGATGGACTAATGTTATCCGTCGTCATTTTGAACTTGTATCCTTGATTATATTTTTATTGACTGTCACGTAATCTTCCTCTCTGAGCCTTACTTCTGCTTTCTCTTACTTTCTTTATAAATAAGTTTACTTTAACATAGAAATAAATTTATGAAGTGATAGATTTTCATTGAGACATCGAAGGGCCACCTGCTGTTACATTTCGTATTTCTTCTCTCAATGACCCATTAGCTTGATCTATTAGATGAAAAAAAATAATCTATTGGGGTGATCCCAAATTACTAAGCCCTTCTCCGTTACCGGGGTTATTAGTATAGCTCTTGTTGTCTTTATATATGATTTGTCGTGGTATACGGGACATGTGCCTTTGTTTAAGCAGTTTTTACAAGGAAATCCTTTTATTATATCTATACATCTCAATTTGATTTAAGTTAGTCTCGTAAATAGTCTAACATAAAAAATGTACATTTGAACGTAGCTAAGTTATCTATATATGCATATTTAAATTATTCAGATTGCACATTCATAGTTAAAATGTTTATGGATCAATTTAATTGAGTTGACATGGCTAAATATGCCTTATCTTAAAGTTTGGTGAATTTTGTAAAAATGAAAACCTTTGTGTACCAAATAATATATAATAAAGGGTGTGCTACGAGTGTTTCTTTCTTTATCTCTAGTAAGCTATGTTGCCATATAAAATAAAATGGACAAAGTACTTCTTTCGAAAGAATTTGTACAACCTTACAATTTTAAGGCAAAGGGGATCGGAGAGTCAACATCTCTTTTACTTCCTAAAAATTGAAACCAGTTCCATCTCGGAGTTTGACTACAACTAAGAATAGGTTGTATACTTGGACAAAACCTCATTTTCAAGCTAGTATTGAAATACATTTACATTTTGAGTTTATAACATTAATACACCTAAATTTCAAAAAACTTAAAAGTTCTCTATCCACTTTTGGCCTACAAACAATTACTCCATTATTATCTGGTTTCATGTTTGTATCATTACCAATTGAAGGAAATAAATTACGACACTTATTTGAAAGTAATTAGAATTTCCTCCAATCCCAAGCACCCCCTCTTATATTCCTTAGTTTGATTGTGCTTACTTGTTTATTGATATCTGATCATGGGAAGGGGAGGTACTAATATATTTGACAATTGGTTTGGCTGTGCTACAGGCATGACAATGACGCTGCATGCACCAATTCCTCATCATTAAGAGAAATCATATAATTGTCAAATGGTCAAGAGAGATCGGTCCAACATTGATCTATAATGCTCCCTTTCTGAAGGATCTTTGGCCAAACCATGGTTCTCTTGCATCTTTATCTTTGTCAGTTATGTAGGGTATACTATTAACCATGCGGTTTTTGATATAGTATTATTTATTGAACTATTGTATGCTTATTTATTCGTATCAATAAAATATTATATTACATAGATCATTTTGTCATATATGTGTCCTCAACTTA
>JBDJHY010000008.1:1692883-1707686 GCA_039654485.1 Withania somnifera | reverse complement strand
GTCTCTATACTTGAATCAAGAGTCTATCTAGACTAAAATCTAAGTTCTGGAACTAAAAGAACTATGGGAATTCAATTTCAAGTTTATTTTCACAGAATGTTGATTGATGTCCATGAATTCAACATGTAAGGTTCTAAAATATGAAAAGAAACATAACGAACTGAAATCGGAAGCACCGGTCCCAATAAGTCATAAATAACTGTAAGAGTCATTACACTATCTAAGTAATATATTTTTGTTGATTTTTTATTTTGGGTTCCTTGGCTCTTTTCAAAGGATAATTCTTTTGAACTGAGTAGGATTTATTAGTCATAGGTCAGTACTTCTCTTGAAGAAGGATGGATGGCGATTGAGTTGAGGGAAAATTAGTCATAGAATTATAGTAAAAATAAAGTCTTCGCTAATGGAATCTTAGGTACTCTACATAGGTAACTACTAGACTTCATGGATAATTCATTCAAAAAAGAGAATAGAAGAGTACGACTTCATTAGAGAACCATAGGCTCTTTAACATGACTCTTAAGAAGAAAGACATGCTTAATAATGTTGAACATTCAATTTGATTGTGTTGTATTACATTGAGGTCCTAGTAAACTGCATTTGAAACCATTGTTCTAGGTATGGTGGATACAATTGTTTTTGTTTCTTGCATTTTACACATCTAGAACTTGCCTTGTGTATATGAAAATTAACTTGGTGTCGAATCGTGAGATGTGATGAAGACATTTCTTTGTGAGCCTAATATCTGACTAACTATTGTTTGTGCGTACTCGTACATTATTCCTAGTAATCCCCTTTGTGTCTACTAGCATCTTTTGATAAATTGCATGTTTTAGCCTAATCTCCTCTAACATTGTGCTTATTTTAATCCAAATATTTTTAGTGCACTTTAGTGTTTGAAATTTGAAAATAAGAAAACTTATAATAGCAGTGGTTGATCATGATAGGATGTTGAATGATGTGGTAATAAAAAGTAGCGAGGTGGTACCCCTAAAAATTATTATGTGTTTGTTGCTAGTGGGGATGAATAAGAAAATAAAAATAAAGAAAATGTGATATTAAAAAAAAAGATCTGAGACAATAAGAAAAGGTCCTTACTAGCAATAAGTGATGTGACGAAAATAAGGGGAACTAGAAACAAGCATGAACATAAAATCATAGTTGAGGCGATATAAGGAAGAGAGTTATATTATAAAAAAGCAATTGTCTTAAAGTGCATATGGATAATAATCTTTATTTTTCAAATATTACATATTTGTCTCTTAGTCGATATTGCAACCGTTAAAAGTCATTTTGATCATACAAGTTGGGGTCTTGATTGGTTGAGTAGTGGCAAGCTTACGGTATGTTTGGTGTGTTTGAATTTTCTTGGGAGAGTGGGCATAATTTTTATATTTTTCCCCCTATTTAATTATATGTTTATATTGTGAGACGGGAGCATATCTCTTAAAAGGTGAGGACACATCAATGTTAGAATTGGTGACTTAGTGATTTCAATGCTTACATATGGTTATGTTGTCCCTATTTTGAATAAAGAGTTTGTTTCAAAGTTAAGGCGTTTTGCATGATGGCCATTTGTTTTGAATAATGAATTATGTATCATGATTAAAGACTCTAGTCAATCTTAGTGTGAATAGACATGTTTAACTAGTGTTGTTAAGGTATGATTGTGTGAAGCGTAAATGAATTTTTTGAGGATAAACAAAGATTTAAGTGTTAGGTGGTGATATTAGGTTATTTATGCCTCAAGTACCGCATTTTACCATATCTAAGCCTAAATTTGGAGAATATATTCATATTATTCATAAGTTTTGTGAAGTTTCGTGAAAAGTGTTGTATATGTGATAATGAAAATAATTAAACTTGCTCACAGGCTAAAATGGAGTAAAAGTGATTAAAATGGGAAATGACTTGCATGATTATATATAGCAAAAGGACTTGTCAAGATAATAAATGAGTGATCCGCGATGAAAAATACAACATCCGAGATTAAGAATGCACTTTGATTGCCGCAAAACTCTCCTTCAGCAATTAAACAATATAATAAAGCGGGCTACTAAGGGCATGCCGCACCCTGCTTCTGTCTCGAGGCGCGCAACCCTCTCAAGGGGAAGCTATGAAAGGCGTGCTTCCCTCCTCTCTTATTCGACTGCAAGTTGGTTAAAGAAAAAAGTCAAAGTCCAAGAAGGTTTAAAGGTTATTTTGTCACTTTAAATAGATTCATCTTGCAAAATTAAAAGGATTTGATCTTCATTTTGACTTAGGAAAGAATGAACAAGGTCTACAACACTAAGGTTTATACTTTTACGTCTTTCTAATGATCAATTCTTGCATGAAGAATCAATTCTTGTGCAGTTTTTATTAGAACATGAGTTGGCTAATTTTCTTGTTTTGGTTACTGATCGAGTATGCTTGTTTAGTATATAATTACTTCGACTAAATTTATTTAATAATAATAGTTATTTTTTTCTTTTGCTTACTGTTTTGATGCTTAGCTCCATTGAAATACATTTATATTTCCGAATTGAACTTGAGAGAGGGGCTCTCGAATATAAGGTGTCAGATCATTCTTTAATAAGATAAAGGATAAATTTGTGGCTAGAATAGGAATATACCTAGATCACCTTACTTGATTCATATAACTGGAGAAGCTACTTCATTACATGTTTAATTCTTGATCATATGAATTTACACATATAGTTGCTTGTAAACAGATGATTAGAGGTTCGGAAGACTATAATCATACAATTAACCCAGTAAATCAACAATTAGATAAACAACCTAGTCGAAGAGGTTGCGTGCTTTATAAGATTACGAATTATAGTCGTAATCTTGAAATTTTCTTCCTTTGATGATCACAACTTAATTTTCTTTTAACTTTAAATTTAGCAATAGCAATAATAAAAACTCCAAACTCATGATTGGTACCTTTACACTTGTTTGACATTGGGGTATTAGAAGTCACGAGAAGTTAGATAAACACAAGTTATTGTGGGTACGATATATATACTAAAATTTTCTAAACGATCATGTACACTTGCATGTGTGGTGGATTGCAATACCTTCCTATCTTGAAAATAATCCACCACGTGTATACCACGTGTATGCCTTCTACCAAATTATAGACCAATTAATTAATTTTTATGACACGCAAACAGTACTTTGAGACTATCAAATGATAAAATCGTTCCCAACATTTATAAAATTGGATTTCATAAAATATGAGAGGGAAAACTGAAAGATGTGCAAAGTAAAAACAAAACGTGATTTTATTTTCACCTTCCTCTTTAGTACATCACACGGATTTGTATGTTCTGTTAGGATTCAACACGTATCATTGGATATTTGGATGCAAACAATTTTACCAAGCAATCTTTATTGGAAAATTCACGTCTTTTGTGAAATTTCTATGAAGATTTCTCACATTTATTTTGATGATTCCAATCTCCATATATATTATATATCCTTTTCCAGTAAAACGACATTGTCTTCCCTTTATTGCTTGATTCAAGCAAGCAAAGTGGAATCTATTATAATAAAAAATAGTGCAGCTCGATCCTTTTTGTATATGGCATCGCCAACTCCTCCTCCTCTTCCTTCTACTTGGAATCTATTAGAATAAAATATAGCGCAACTCGATCTTTTGTGTATGGCATCATCAGTCTTCCTATGCTTATGGAAGACTGCTAAAAGCACAACAAGTGTCACATAAATATATATTATTAGATTCGTTAAAAACCTAATCTCCTCAGTGTTGCTCAAGGGATACAAATTAATTCCTTTCAAAACAGGAAAAACTATTCTATAAAAGCGGCATTACAATGTACAGAACTTCAGCGATCTCAAATGACAGCAAATCACACAATTTTAGGATAATTTTAATTAATGAAAACAAATGCAGAGAACAATTTAGAAAAGAAAACGAATTCCAGATTTCGCTGTTGATTAGAGGCCTTGCCTCTAATTTTACAGACAATGAAAGAGCGAGTTGGAGGCTTTTCTTATTTCCTTTTCACATCTTAAATCCCCAACACGACCCATTTTCCACAACTTTTATTAGTTTAATTACTTATAAGTCAAAAAAAAAAAAAAAACCACGAGAGTTCACATGTGACGGGAAAGGCAAACCCCTACAACTACAAATAGTGGGTTATATAACCTCTCTGGAGTAATTTAGCATTGGATAAAACATTCCGCAGTTGGTAAAGGCATATGCAACAATTATGATCCAACATCAACTACATCACAAGGTCCCCATCATCCTAAGTTCGAGAAGGTCATTGCTTCAACCCACGAATTATGGTGATACATGGAAGGAAGAATCAAGAAAATATTTCAAGTTGTTTTCACAAATATTCATCAATAAAATCTCTTTCTTATCATATATGTTTTGTCATTACAGTTTATTTTACTGGCTTCAAAAATTTGTTGCAAACACCCCCTGCAAAACTGGGTTCAGGAAACCATAAATTATCATTGTCCCCTTCGTAAAAAGATCCAACAGTTTCCATAACGCGTGATCACTTACAGATATACCAGTTCAGCGAAGATATAAAAAGACACTAGAAACAAGCATTCTCTTTCTCTTTTCCTTTCTGCTACTAAAAAAGTCATATAAATTATTTCCGCATATGCTTTTCCAGCTTACACACTTCACGTTCATATGACCTAAAATACACATTATGATACATTAGAAAGTGCTAAACAGTGAGGTACTTTCTGGTATAAATGAAAGACAAAAAAAAACACTTCTTTGGGTGAGCACGTCGAGATATGAACATATGCTGAGACAATATTCCCAAGTTTAGAAGCTACGTGAAAGTAAAAACACCATAGTCAGCATCCCGCTGCTTTCAAGAACTTGTCGTAGGGGCTTGAAGGTGGCAGCCTAAAGGACTGTTGTCCATACTCCCGAGAACAAGAGAGAGAGTTTTGTGCATGAGTTGATTCAATTGTTAATTGCAGATCCTGGTGAAGCCCCAAATCCTGAACAAAAAGTAAAAGGAACATCTTAAAATGCTCGATAATACATCAGGATGCAGGATCTGAAGGAAAATATTTCATGTAACACAACAGAAACAAATAAAGTGATATCCCTGTTTTGACAGCACCTTCTCTTTTTTTCTCCACATCAGGAGCAGTGTCACTAGTAGAATTCCTCATCAAAGTTGTGCAATGTAGTAGAAACCATTACTGGGGCATTGATCTTAATCTTCCATGTAGCTAATCTGTACATTTACTTAGGCACTAATGTACAACGGTATGTTTTAGATAGTTTTAGGAAAACTAGCTAACCCGGATTCAGCGAGAGCAAGGCTATCCAGTTTTTGTAATCCTATTTCAGCCAAATGAAAATTCTAAGATTAGTAGGATCAAACTAATCCAACTATCAGCCAAAGCGGATTTATATTCAATCGAGGGAGACGTCAAGTAGATTTGCATGATTTCGAAGTATAGCATTAACATAGGGGGTGGTAGTGTTAGGCTAATTATAAACTTGAGATAAAAATAATTGTTCTGCTAAGACGCAATGTACTGCATATAGGGTCCCCCATAAAAAACCTTTTTTTTTTAAAAAAAGCATACAGAATCCTTATAAAATACCTATATGCTAGATAAAGTTCTAACAAGATGATATATTGAGAGGCTAACTCACAGCTTTAGCAAAAGAAGAATTGATCAAAGGCTAGATAGAATTAGTTCTAACAAGAAGATTAGACCAAATCAGTTTTCTTATTTTTAAAGTCCCAAATACTTAATTTCTAGCCCTTTCTTTAAAAAAACTGGGAACTTTGTATTCCTCAGCAATAAGGCCATGCTGCCCACCTCAAACTTACACTTTCTAGGAACTAATTAAAGTAATCCTATGAAGTCAACTAACTGAAATTCCTCTTCTACACATTGTTCTTCACAAAATAAACATAAAGAAGTGATGAACATTGATCTCTGTATGGTGCTCTCCTTGCTTCAACAATCTTTTCAATTTTTCCCTTCCAAATGTTGCATCAAAAACAGGTAGGTACTGTTTTCCGCCAAATACAAGCAGGGTACTGTTTTCCACCAAATCATCTAGCTCTCCTACCTCCCCTCCTAATCCAACTTACAAGATCAGCAGTATGCACTGGCATAGACCAGTTCACCTCAGCTATAAATAAATTAATGAACAATGCCCATACTTGTGGGGTAACTCAACAATGCAGGAAAAGGTGTTTGTCTCTAAAGCTGCATTAATCAGCATTTTGAAGCAATGTAGATTCCCTTTTTCGTAGTGCTTCATGAGTAAGACAAGCTCTTCTAACTGCTAACTAGGTGAAGCATTTCGCATTAGTTGGTGCTACTCTCTCAACGCGGACTTTCCATGGTCCTGTTGACCTCCCTATTACTTCAGACAGCCCCCTATTGTAAATCCTATTTACTGAGAACAGACTATCCTGATGGTCTTTCCTTATCATGTGGAATTTCAAGCAGTATTTTACTCTAAATTGATCATTGCATTTTACCTCCAACGACAACCAAGGTTAAGAAAGCACTCAAAATTTCTACAAACATTGAGAAGATTAGAGTCATTGACCATTCAAAAATCACTATACACTATCCACCATTATCATAGTTTCGCTATCCAAAACACAACTTGGTGATTCTTAACACAAATTATCAGAGAAGTCAAACTTTGGTACCTTTCTTCAGCGAAGGATAGGCAATATAGCCCAACAAGCTTAGCCAAAATGATCCACCACTTAGTGCTGTCTGGTAACCTTTTCCTGAAGTTTTTTATATTTGTTATTGCAAAATAATTACCTGTATCTGTTTTTTAATGAACTCAACAGACTCATTGTTAAAATAGTACCACATTTACTATTAAATTGGTTGAGTTTATTAGGATTGGATTTGACTTTGTAATTAGGCACTTAAAAAATTGTATTCAACTTGTAATTACTATATATTCTCTCTAATACTACATGGACTCAGACACATCAGGCTGATGTTCTTTCATTTTCTCCCAGAAAAGGTTATGAGCCTCTACAATGGAACAATTTCCTTCTGATTCGAAATAATTCCAATTTGGAGGGGTAAAGTGATTTCTAAGCATCACCTCCGACCCAATAGATTCGCAAAGCTCCAACGACCTCAGGCCTAAGTAGCGCGGACTCTTCAATTTTTATGCTGCACCCGTGTCGATTCCGCAAAAATACACTATATATGGCGAACCCGATATGCACCCGTAGACATTTTTGAAGAGTCCGAGCATGAGAAGCCCAGTACCTGGAGAAAGGTTCTGTGACATGGACGCCCAGCCCAACTCTGTCGGTCGGTTGGCTCACCTAACAGATGATATTTTTGATAGATATGATCAAATTTCATTATTTCTCACTATTCAGAACAGTGGAGCTTTCGATCAAGATCTCCTTGCCTCACCCATTTGGGCTCTCGCTCGAATCGGAACCTTTATGTGTAGGTAGGCTTTCGACTCAATCTAATAGCCTACCTATCGGGCGCCAATAAAAGAGAAATCTTTTGCATGGGCTCATCATCTGATGCAGAACCGATGCGAGAGGGAGAAGCGGGAATTGATGGCTTTCAAGAACCAATACATCGCAATTGGCAAGCACACACAAATCAGTTTTGCCAAACTGCACACTGGCATGTGAGACAAATTCCGAAGTATTCTCTCACAGTATTCGGCATTCATCATAGATCAGCTCACTCTGAGTGGTCCCCAACATCTACTTCTCAATGGCACTGCTTCAAATCATAAATCCATGGCTTCAATAATGTTATTCCAGCATGACATCACTGTTTCGGCTCCTCTAGTAGTATTTCACCACTCTCGAGTAATATATCAGGTCTGATATTCGTTTTTTTGGTCATTTACAGATGTATTCTGGCATTCTGACGGTATAACTTTCTTGGTATAGATTTTGGGACTCTACTATTTGATTCTCAACTATAAAACTCCTTTGGAACCTCAATATGACCAAAAAAGGCGACTCCCAAATACATGTGACATTACCTCACTTTTCCTCCATTTTAGGTTCTCCCACTATTGCCACGGGGAACTTGAAGTGTAAGTAGTAATTATATATCAAGGTCTGCTTCAGCTGAATTAAGATCTACAGGTTAGATATATGATGATCAAGTATATGATTCTCACTTGGTTAAGAATGTGCAAGTGCAAATGCTTCCACTGAAAGAACAAGATTTTTTAACAATTTTGGAGCTTACCGTATATTCATTCCAGCTTGAGGGGAGGGTTAAAAATAGCATCAAGAGCAGCATAAGTTAAGAGTTCATTCGACTTTGTAATTATAACACTTACCATAATGTATATACTTCTAATTACAATAAATTCCCAACCAAGCTTGAGGGAATCAAGTCTATTATTCTGATTTCTTTCTATTCTCCAATCTCAAAAGACTTGGTGAGCTTTTGGAAGGCTGTGACAATGACCAGCTGAACCAAAGGTCCTCCCATGCAAGATAGAAATGATTTCTAAAGCCAATGACCTTTTCACAACAAACACTTGAAACACAAGATAACTAATGAATCCAAACCACTAGTTTTGAGCCACCTAATTTCTTTGAACAGATTCCATGTTAACATTAAAAAAGTAAATGTTCTATGGTGGGTGAGAAAGTACTTTCGAAACTTTCCCCTATGAAGGATGTCATGCATTTTGGGAAGAAAGGAGGCTCATTTGTGGTTTTTGGAGCATATTAGAGAGGTGGTCTGAAGACTTTCCTTGCCAGCAAGCAGGACAGCGATATATCCTATATTTCATGTATCCATGTTGCAGGGGTATATTGAGGATAACTGCCACGGGTTGGAAGTTGGCATTATACAGCTTGAGTTGTCATTGGCTATTTTGGACAAGCAAGTTAGGAACTTGAGGTCAAAGGAGGTAACTTCAATGAAAATGCATTGGAAGCACCACCTGACAGAAGAAGCCTACTTGGAGGCGGAGGCGGAAATACAAAGAAAATAGCCGCAGTTGATTGACAGCTCAGGTACAATTCTAAACCCGTTCAACGAAGAATGTTTTTTAAGAGGGAAATAATATAATATCTCAACCCCTCATTTAAAGTATTTGCACTCCTTCCTTAATTTGAGACTTCATAGGTCTATATAATATTTTAGGGCTTGTTGGGATGATTGAGCCAGGATCAGCGGGCTGCTGAGTTTTGCACAAGAAATCATATTTCAGCATGTAGCGGATTTTATTTTCTACTGGTGTGTCGCAATTGTGGATTTAGCCACCACAATTGTTAGGCTGCAACTGAGGAGGTTGCTATAAATGGCAATACAACAATTGTGAGCGTTTTGGCTTTCACAATGCAACAATTGCGGGCTAGCACATCTGTTTTCACACCTAAATGTGGTTAGGGCACGTGAATAGTCTGTGTGAATTATGAAATGGTACGCGAGTAGTTTGTGTGGCATATGGATACGAATTCATCCCCCGTGAGTCATCATATACCCTTAAAACCTTGGGTCATATGCGCGCATGATTGTTAAATGTTGGGAGCAATGGTATTGTTTATATGCTGAATTACGTAGAAAGCATTCCCTTCTTTCTCAAATTATATAAAATCAATTGTAGCTTTTATGCGGGCAGCCAATCTATTCAGAATTGGGACTGCAATGCAAGCAAGCTCTCACAAGTGAAGAAAGAGTATCACGATACCATGTTATATTTATAATACAAATGAGACATCCAAAACTGTTCAAACTATCATAGCATAAAACTTATAAGCCATATGATGAAACTCTCGGAAAGAGTCAGATCATAATTTAGGGACACTACAAGAGTGACGGAGAACCACCTTAGATTCATCCTGTTAGATCTAAAATAAAGGTTATATTTTTCCATGGAGATTGATGGAAGTCTATCATGAGGGAGATTGCACACGGTATTCATTGACTTAGAAAAATATCCTTTGTGGGGGGTTCGAGAATAAAAGAATTCATAGTAAATGTATAAATATCATAAATTGCATGTACGCAGGAATCATCACTAGCATAAGAACAATAATAGGCAATACAAAAAGAGTTCCTCACAACCATGGACTTACCTTAGGGATCGCCGTTGAGACTCTATTTGTTTACCCTAATTATAGTGAGATAACTGACACAATCTCACCCATGGTGTGCTATATCTAAGAGTGAATGTTGGCCACTGAAGTTTAGCATATCCACAAGATGAATGTCATAGATATGCGAATCCTAAGATGGATGTGCAGTCATACAAGCTTAGACAAGATTAGAAATAATAACATCCCCGAGAAGGTTCAAATAGCACACATCGAGGATATGACAAAAGATTGTTTGAGATAGTTTGTTCGTGTTCTCTGTCGACCTTCGGATGCATTATTCCAGAAGTGTGAAACCATAGTGCGTGAGGATGTTGAAAAAGCATTAGGTAGACCCAAAATCACATGGAATGAAGTTGTTTCAAATAACCTAGAGTCTCTTGAGATCCATGCAGACTTAGAGAAAGATAGAACACAATACAGAGGTGATACCTATTAGTTGAGGATACACGTTTAGACATGTTTTTGATAATTTTCGGTTTGGACATGTTAGCTTCTTTAATGTGGGTTTTGTGGGTCATATGTTCTTTTGAGGAGTGGTTTAGCCTTTCACAAATTTATACATATAGAGAACCTCAATTACTTCTGTTTAAATTTACATAATACTGTCATGAGATGAGTTTAAATGGAGAATATGATCAATGAGGATTCATATAGCCGATCATGTTTGGGACCGAGGAATTAATGTTGTATTAATACCTATTGTTGCTTATTATCTCTTTCAAAATTGAACTGAATGATACCAAATATTAGTGATTAACCATAATAAACAGCTATTAACCAAGAATTAGAGCCACTTTACAGGAGATCTTGCAAGTTAGGATTCAAATGAACAAATTGAAAGGGAAATGAAATAAGAGTTTGGAATAAAAGTTGATTACATGATACGTTCAACACGCTATCTCTTTAAATGTGAACATGTTTTCAGGAATGGAATTTGAGATATTAAAGATGGCCTTTTGACGTTCAAGTCAAATTTATGCAGAAGTACCAAAATTGTACTTTTAAATGAGTGGTGGTGAAAGTTTCACGTGTCTTTTCATTTTATGTCCCTATAGAAAGAATGAATATTTATATAAAGTGGGTCCAAGCAAGTCATCATTAAGGGTAAATTGGGATGCTGAGATAAATATTTCCAAGAAGAGAAAGGTGTTATTTCTTCAGGGACGGGCTTAAATGTATGCCCACTAATGATGTGCTTTCAAGCACAAAGAAAATAGAAAGAAAGGCAATTTGCTAAAGTTTCTACAGAACGAGAAGCATACTTCAACCTCAGGTAAGAAGAAATATAAGATGAAAAAAACCTTACACACATTCTCAGTCCTGTGAAATTGCCCAAAGTGTGGAATAAAGGAGGAAGAGAATTTTTAACCACATTTTTAAGCAACCTCTTAGAAAGACTAATCACCAATGTTTATTTCAGCAGACTGAGCTCTTTAAATAGGCCTTTTAATGAGCAAACTTTTTACATCTGTCTAACTAAATCAGGGACAAGAATTCTAGTAGGAATGGAATATTACCTAACAATCCAGATTAAGCATAATACTACTAATAATCCTAGTTTGATGCTCATTCAATGAGCAATCTCAATATTATGCCAAAGAACAACAAGTATATCCAACCAAAACAAGAAGCCCATTACTAGGAAACAAGAAACAAGAAATCCTAATCCTGAATGATTCTTGGATTTCTTGAATTTCTTGAGATTCTTGGGCCTAAATTGGATTTACTGAATTCTTGTAACTCGTGAGCCTCAAGTGGATTAAGACTAACAGTGTAAGCACTTTCACCTTTTGACCAAAACTCCAATCCATTGGCATCTTTTTTTACCCAACGAGCCT
Organism: Withania somnifera; assembly: GCA_039654485.1. Classification (NCBI taxonomy): domain Eukaryota; kingdom Viridiplantae; phylum Streptophyta; class Magnoliopsida; order Solanales; family Solanaceae; genus Withania; species Withania somnifera. The sequence goes on along the minus strand of JBDJHY010000008.1, from coordinate 1,695,757 downwards.
CCATCATTGCAACAAAAAAAAATTGGCCATTTCTTTTGCTTGTTTAGCATCACATGTTGAGCTTGTATGTTTATCATTCTCTCCTGGTTAAAAAAACTCGCCCTCTATCATCGAAATAGTAGGGAGAAAGATTTACTACATTAAAGATAGGCGATACTTCAGTCCTTGGAAATCTTCAAGCAATAAGTAGCATAACCAATATGTTGCACCATCTTAAAAGGTCCATCAGTTTGCTTTTGCAATTTTTAGAACTTGCAGCTTTGAAATTTCTCTTTATACAGATAAACCTAAACAAGATCTTGTTCCTTGAATGTCGAGTGTTTCCTACGTGCATCAACTAGACTCTTATCCATGGTGTGATTGGTTGACTTTAAAAGGCAAACTCAGCAGCAAGAAGTAATGATTCCCACATTTCTCTTTGTTAATCCACAAGGTAAAGCACCTAAACAACGTTGAACAGATTCAATTTGCCCATCAATTTAGGAATGATGAGAAGTGCTAGGTTTAAACTTAGTACCAGGTTTAGCCCATAAAGTTCTCCATATATGACCTAGCAACCTCAAATCCCTATCCGAAATAATGGTTCTTGGAATTCCATGCAATTTCACAATATGATCAAGGAAAACATCCGAAGTTTAATTTTGCGAGGGACAAAAGGTACGTTATGTTCGAAAATCTATCAACGACAATGAAGGTGGTGAATCCTTACCCCTTTGTGTCCTTGTAAGGTCCAAAACAAATCCTTACCCCTTTGAGTCCTTGGAAGGCTCAACATAAACTCCAGACTAAGATCTTCCCAAGGTTGAGAAGGAATGGACAAAGGAGTGTAAGTACCCGAACTGCTTATATTTTTTGACTTTATACTCGTTTCACATCTTTAAAGCATCTGGATAATATCTAGAACAATCTTAGGGCAATAAAAATTTTCTTGAACTAGGCAAAGAATCTTTGCCAAAGTGGTAACTACTCCTCCCACATGAGATAGATGAGTTATGAATCCACTGCAAACTCCTTTGTGCAATACAAAGTGGCTTATCATACAAAAGATAGTCATGCCCGATCAAGAATATGTTTTGAGGACCCTTTCATGCATGGGCTCCATATATAACCAAAATTCGACATTTGCATATAACTCCTTTATGTGCTCAAAAGATGCAATAGTGCTTTGCATGAAAGAAAGAAAACAAGGCTATGGCTTAATGCATCACCTACTTGATTAACTATTTCAATCTTGTGTTTAAGAATGATAATGGGCTTTTGAGAATTCTACCCACTTGGCATACCATAATGCTGAGTCATTATAGGATATTCACATATTCAAGGCCTCATATCCAAAATAAATCACAAACTCTTGAAATAATAAATAGTGACACCAATGAGAAAGAGCTCTTACAATGGCCTAGGGTTCAAGTAAAATACTTTAACTTTGCATCATTCAGCTTCCCGCTAAAGTAAGCAATAGGTCTACTTTCTTGTCTAAGAACTCTAAAACCCAACTCGAAGCATCACAGTCAACTTCAATGAACAAGATTATAACAATATTTGCTTCCGTTATTAAATTATTAAATTATTATGATTATTTATATACCATATATATTCCACCCTTTTTTAAAGTTAATAGATGATGAAAAATCCTTGTAAAAAATTGATAATAAATGATGAAAAATCATCAGTATTTGATCTTAGACATCATGCAGATTACCGCTCACTGACAAGATTAAACCTAGATGAGAAGGCCTATTAAAATTAGTATCAAAGCCTATCATTGGAATATAAAAAAAAAATAGTATCTGCTAAAAGTGAAGAAAAATTAAAATATGAAAACACACATGTCTTTTGAAAAAATTAAAAACTCATATGATGCATATTGGTATTACAGAAAAATGAAAATGCATTATTTAAAGCAAAAAGAATTGATATTAGAAGCAATTAATAAACGTGAAAGAATAGCTTACATAATAGAAGATAAAAAAATGAGTCAACGGGAAAATATAAAATTAGAAATAGCTTCTGAAAAATTATTTCAAGTAAAAATATTAATATAGAGATACAAAATGTTCATATAAATTCTCATATGATGGACATAGTAGAAAACACAATAGTACAAATTTAAAATGAATAGACATCCAGTTTTTGAGACAACTAAAAATTTAAATAAAATGAAATGGTTAGTTAAAAGATTAAAACAAATTTGAATTGAAATTAGACATGAACTTACAGAATTAGTTATGTTACATTTTACACATGAAACATATAAAGAATTAATAGATATAAATACAGATCTATATGTACAAGAAGAGAGATTAAAATGAATAGAATCAGAATTAAGAATGTCATTAGAACATTATGGATAAAATAAATAAAATTAAACAATTACAGACTATAGCAGAAAAATCATTAACATATAATATAGATATAAATCAACATATAGTAAGTTGTAGAAATAGTATAGACATAATAAATGACAAAGATAAAATATTAGAAGAATATAAACAGAGATTAAATGAACAAGAAAAGAATATTAAGACATTAAGAATTTCTTTAGCAGTAAAAGAAGAAGAATTAAGACAGAAGAATGAAGAAATTTTACATATAAAAGAAATAAATTCAAGGGAAATAATGAAAAGAGATAATAAATTAAATGAGTTAAATAATATAATAAGAGAACAATGGGAAATTATTAATGAATTAAGGTATGGATAAAGAGGAAAAAATTATAGAATCATCAGGTACATATTATCAAATGAATGAATATGAAGGAGGAATAACACAAACTTTAAGTTTTAAACCAGAAACATATCAAAAAATACAAGAGGAAAAAGATGAATTATCAATAAAAAATATATTTAAGACAAAATGGTTTGATAGAAATAA
>JBDJHY010000008.1:1671276-1692783 GCA_039654485.1 Withania somnifera | reverse complement strand
CTCGCAGACACTCTTAAAGATGGTCACATGCTCTCATGTACCTTGACATCAATTGCCACCTCTAAATGTTTTTTTTTTTTTTGTTACTTGACTTAGGTAACATGAGGGATCAACAGAAGGATGTACACTATACAAAATGTTTTAGGTATTCGAATTCCTATGGCCGAGTCTCTCTAGCCCCTGTGAATATCTTTTATTGATGTATAGAGGGCCTCTCTTGGCTCACTTCTAATAATGTTATACAGAAGGAGTTGGTAGTTGGGCACTGCATCCCTCGTGTCCCTAGCTTTTTATACTAGGCATCTAAGGCTTTCCCCTAAGCTTTACTAATGGCCTTCTTCGTTTTCCCCCTAGCTCTGTTATATCCTTCAAGGCTTCTCTCCAACTACTTTTAGTAACTTTATGTAGCACTCTTTTTTAGCTCAAATAACTCTCTGCATATTGTGATTCCACCACCAAGATTATAGTAATCGAGGTCTTAAACTTTAGACACACGTAACACTTCACTTGTTGCTTTTTAATGCAACTTGATATTTTCTACCACAGGATGTCTTTCTTGCCCTCTATGGCTCATATTCCCTCATTTCCATAGTGCTTCTTGAAATGCTACACTTTAGTGCCCACCACAAAATTCTTGATTGCTTGCTAATCGTCTTTTTACTCGCTATACTCATACGATATACATTCAAGACAACCACTCTCGTTGGGTGGTCATTGATTCCCCTGGTGTGACCCTACAGTTCATACATTTGGTTTTATCACGTCTTCTAAAGGATAACATATATTTGACTACATTGTCAAAAAATAAAATATATTTGACTATGGTTCACTCATTAAATCATAAGCTAAGACAACAACATCAACTTACCCCGCGTAAATCATAAGCTAAAACAAACTCTAGAATAGCCTTTCCTCCATCATTCCAAGGACCATAACCATAGCTAAACTTAGTCAAAACCATCATTATCTTTAACCAACAAGATCATTCATATTTCACCTAATAAAGATTTGTTCGTTACTCATAATCCCTTGAAACAAGGTGTAACATCTTAACCCCTCATTTTGAGTATTTATACCATGTTTCATGTTTTAAAACTTCCCGTAGGTTCATATGTTGCTTGACTAAGAAAGCAGCAAGAGGTTTCAAACCAGAGACCCCTCATTTGGAAGATCCCGTGCTCAACCAATTCCGCACCCTAACAGGTACCTTTGGCTTTCATGTTCGTTTCAAGAACTTTCGGCGTTTTGCTAAAGATTTCTCTCTTCATAGGCTTGTGTACCTTGGTTTCCCTACAAACTACGCTTCAACACAATTTGAAGCAGAATAGAGAAATGGAGAAAGTAGGTTTGCATAATAGAGAACTGGGGAAAGTAGGCTCACGGAGAGCCAGAGACATGACCAAATATATTTTCATTTTCGTATTTCTTTTCCGTCTTCAGTGACATCCTATTCTTCCCCATTTGCTATCTTTTTATTCCTCCAGCTTCACCATCAATCTAAGTATCCATTTCCGAGGCACACCAACATATTCTCAAGTGTGTCCCGATTGGCACCATTGCCATGCCTGAACACAGGCATAATGGGGCAGGGGAGATCATTCAATTTCGCCCCTTTTGGTTACTATACCTCACAGATGGGAAGACAAAAGATAGGCTGAACCCTATGTGTCCCTTACAGATGAGTATACAGACATATGTCTCTATTCTTTCCTCCTTTGTAGTCTCATTCCAATGGTGCAAAGACCAAGTAGATTTTCAAAGTTTAAATGTCAATAATATGTAGTAAAAACCATAACATAGACTAATCTAAAACTTAACAACTCCACATATATTCCAATACATGTTCTTCAAAGCAGTTACTTACCGATTCTAAAAGCTGGTTAACACTTAGAATATCAAGGGAATTGATAGACAGAGATGTCTTTCGATCTGATTGGCTTCCATTAGCATCTGAAATTGTTTCTTCATCTATGAAGGAAGGAAGTGTCATGACCTGATAGAGTAGGAAACAAAATCACCTCTCTTAGAAAGCATATCTGAAAGTCATGCCATTGGGTGGGAGAAAAATTTCAAGACATCAGAAAAAGAAAAATAGTAACCAATTAAACAGAAATAAATGTACATCTTAGATACACAAAATGGTTCCTTTACAACCTCATCAAAAGTCTCGAACTCAATCTGAGCAAGTGGAGAGCAGGGGTGAGGCGTTTCCATATAAAGAGGAATCCCAAGTGGATATGCATCATCCGGTTCAAACCTTTCCAGTAGCTGTTTTCTTATGCTTGATAACTCATCCTGGAAAACAGTAGCCAAGATTAAATATTCAGTTCTAGACGAAGATGAGAGCAAATCTCTTACTAAGAAGCTCATGATTTGCTAAGATATTCATTTATTCAATAGTTTAAGATCTATAAGAGGGATTTTTTTGGGTATAACCATCTGGTATCCAGAAGCCACTTCCCCGACTAGTCCAGATTCACACCACATAGTGCCCATTAAAGGAGGAAGTGCTCCCTTCCAGGTGTTTCTCCAATTCCAGAGACTTTTTATGAAAGAGAAAAACAAGAGAATATATTGACAGTGGGATCCATTTCCTTATGAGTTTGCATAAAACAGTGCACATGTTTGTAGCTTGAGCAAATTATGCTCCAATCAAATACTCTCATCCTTCAATAGCAGAAACCTCATGGGGCAGTTAAGAGAGTCTGAGAGGAGGCACTGCAACAGCTCTCTTTGGAGATTAAAAAGATATGATAACCGAATACTAATATCATAGAATTCACGTAACATTTCAAATCATCTTATTACAACACAATGTTATCATATCAGTAGGCAAAGCCCAACGGAGCGATTTAGAACCAAACAAGAAGCTATTTCTTCAACCTACTTCTATTTCTACTCTGTTAATTGTCGGTAAGTCAATAAAAGTCAGTGTGATAGCATCAAGTCAGTGTCATAAAAGAATGTACAAGTGTTTATGACTCACTCCTAGTCAACCACAATCTTCCATCAAGCCACCTTTTTTGGAATGGGAGTTACCAAGCTACATATACAAGGTGGATTCCTTACCAAAAGAGCAAATGTAAGAATAAAGACTCAATAATGCTGCCTACATAATTCTTTCTATTTTGAAACAATCTTCTTTCTACTCTATCATAACAGTATTCGCCAAAAGAAATCAAACTAGCAAACAGCGACCCAAGAAAATGGCATTAGCGTGTATAAATCTCTGCCTTGCAAGTAAACAAAGATTCCCCCCACCACCTTTGAGGTTGCCAACCTGCATCATACATCAAACTTTTGAGAAAGCTAAGAAAGTTACTACCTCTGACAATGTTCCGCATTTAGTTGTGAAGTGCAACATAATGATTTCTTTAAATTTCTCATCATCTAACTCTACTGCAGACAGGGACTGCAAAGCTGCAATTTCATCTTCCTGTGAGCCATAACCATGTGCTTCACTACCAGACGTAGTTAACAGCCACACATCTTCTCCCAACTTAAGATAAGGATCAACCTATTTAATCAAACATTTATAGATTGATGAAGATATAGAAAAACTATATATATTAGAAAACATGAAGAGCTGATCAAATTAGGCCTAAAAGCAAGATTGGAATAAGTCTAACTACTTATACAGCAAACTAGAACGTTAACACAAAGAGATTTGAGAGATTAACCATTTCATCTGTCAGTGATGATTTAACCAAAGGACTTAGTTCAGGGAGATTGCCCACCCGTGCTGAACAGATGAGCATATATGATGCCAAAGTAAATAAAGACCTCCTTCGAGATGGTTGTAAACCTCCTTCAGCAAGCAGTGAGTAAAATGATAGTCAATATTTGCAGTAGAAGCATTAATGCTCATAAAACCAGAAACTGTGTACTGCAAGATACAGTAATAATCATCGAGAACCCACTAAGAAACTTTTAAATTGATTGAAGTTTTCATTAGGTCGTGTTACCGATGTCAATTTATCTCTGAACCCAACTAAATAACAGTAAGCTTCCACTCCCCAAACATGTAAGATGGAGGAACTTGATAGCGAACCCAACTCACCTTCTTTATCCATTGAAATACTCCTTAGAGAGAAGGCTAACTGGAAAGACCGAACAAGCGCCATGTGACTAGAATTCTGCAAATAGCAAGACCAACTATAATACAATTGATGAAAGCAGTTGCAGAACGACATAGAAGACGGAGATCAAGCAATATAAAACGTATAACAGTTTGGAATAGTTTTGTCAAAAAATTATTTGGGGAAAATAGTTTGTGCAAAAGAAAATGTGTTTGGATAGTTATAGTTTCTTGAGGTATTCTGAATTTTGAGTGAATGGAAAGAATTTTGATGAAAATTTCCTCAAGACACTTATTTACCCAGCCAACTTCTTTGAGATAAAAAAACTTTTACTAAATATGAAATTTTAATATTTTCTGATTTTAAAACAGCACGTGCAAACACCACCATACAAGAGAGACAAAATGCTTGACATTTCGCCATGTATCTGTGACTAGGGTTAGATGGTTAGACACTTGGCATGCTGTAAGGAAAAAGCAAAAAAAAGAACCTATGGCCAGGGATATGCCCCTAGGACATTGAAAACTGGAACAGAGAAACATATACAACAAGAAAGATTGGACTTAACCTTTGATCGAGTGAAAAGTAAAGCAATTTTGTACGTATGGGCCATTGCGTCAAAATTGGAAGGTGTGTTATCGGTCAGTGTTGCCTGAACCCAGATAGATGAAAGCAGAAGACTCACTTGGTGACTACTCAACCGAAGTGAAGTGAGCTCCTGAAGTATTTCAGCCGATTAGACATTTAACAAGCTTAAAGGAAAACAAACTCATGGACGTTTCTTGCATATAAAAGAAGAGAAGTCAGTTCTTCCATACTGGTTTCCTCTCAGGGAGGGCATCCTTGAAGCCACAGGATTGACTTTGAGATCGAGAGTCGCCAGATTGATGTGAATCGCGGCTGACATCTTCATTTTCTTCTCCCACTTCTCCATCTCTAGAACTATTTCCATCTGTATTTCCATCTTGAATGGAGAAACTTTTAATTCTAACCTTAGCCATCTTCCTTGGTGATTGGACTAGAATACTCTGGGAAGAATTTCTACTGTGTAGAGATGACAAGGGACTGACAGGTGGCATAAGCACAGTAGAGAATATATGGTGTGCTCCAGCTCGTGTTTCATGGTCAGTGTGTGCCATTGCCAAGAGCAAGTGGAGAAAGAGAGCATCCGGAAAAGCCTGAGGGCGATTGAAAGCAGATTATACCATTTGGACTACATAAAAGTTACAAAACCATGAAGAGGGAGCTCCAACAGGTCTAGTTACCTTCCTGTAATATGACACATTTGGAATGCAAGAAACAATCTGTGCTGTGCGATACACAGCTGCAATCGTTGACCTAGCTGCCACGGTGCTAGCTGGAATGTTCTCTAGCACCATGCCCATCATGTCAAGTATAGGCCCCACATCAGCAACCTGCTAGATTTAGATGTCATAATAAAAACTTTACCTTCACCTAAAACATAAAGCACAGGTTATGAAGTGCTCATGCAAATAAGCAAATGAAGATCTAAACAGCAAATGAAGATCTAAACTTAGAAGCGACAATAAAATACAACATTACCATACAATGGCACTTGGTTCATGCACTCTACCAGAGGCAAATAGGATTTGGATGCTTGCAATCAATTGTACTGGATAATAATAAGCAGCTTATAGCCAAATGTAACTACCCGTCCATCCTTGTTAAGTTATCCGTAGTGGGAACCCAAAAAAGATAGTGTCGACTCGAATTCGTGCTGGAAAAAGAAATTTTCACAGAAAAATATGCTGGGGAACGCTACACAGTTGAAGTTGCGAGGTGACCGCTTCAGCAGTGGCGCGACAGAATCCTCTGCACTTTTTAATCCTGTTTTGTCCAATTTTAATTCTAAAATGAAGGATTTCGTCCTAAAAACATTCACAGGGTTATTCCCAAAGTCTTGCCACCTAGAAACAAAGAAGAAAGAGCTCATGCCAACCAAAAATCCTGTGTCTGCCTCCCAAATTCTAGCACATGGTTGCATGGGATTCATGACAGTAGCTTGGCATCAAAGTAGGCTATGATTTATTGAGTAGTAGACTATGGTTTGTAAATGTGTACATTAATTGACGGGAGAAGCATGTTTAGTTCTACAGGCACGGAGTATTAGATGGATAAAAGATGGAGCTAACGAAAGATTTCTAGAAACAAGTAAACAATGTGATATGTGAACTCCCTGCTTGTAATATTGTTGCATGATTTCCATAACATGATATAATGATGATATAATGACGATAAGTGTTAATAAATTTACCCAAGTGTATGAAGAGTGTTGGGAGTGAACCAAGGTCTTAAGGACCCCACACTCAAAATCGAACGTAAAGCTCCCTTACCAGCCTAGTTTTCGTAGAAGCTCAACTGTGGGTCAACTTCAAACGGTAACTCCTAAAATATAACGAGTTGTATGGCTCATAACCTATTAGATTAAAGTTATCCGTAGTGGGAACCCGAAAAAGATAGAGTCGACTCGAATTCACGCTGGAAAAAGAAATTTTCACATAAAAAAAAGGGTTGGGGATAGTCACAGTGGTACCTTGACCGCTACACAGTTGAAGTTGCGAGGTGACCGCTACAGCGGTGGAGCGACAAAATCCTCCGCACATTTTAATCCTGTTTTGTCCAATTTTAATTCAAAAATGAAGGATTTCATCCTAAAAACATTCACACGGTTATTCCCAAAGTCTTGCCACCTAGAAACAAAGAAGAAAGAGCTCGTGCCAACCAGAGTTCCTCCGTCTGCCTCCCAAATATCTAGCGCATAGTTGCATGGGATTCACGACAGTAACTAGGTGTCAAAGTAGGCTATGATTTATTGAGTAGACTGTGGTTTGTAAATGTGTGCATTAATTGACAGGAGAAGCATGTTTAGTTCTACTGGCACGGAGTATTAGATGGATAAAAGATGGAGCTAACGAAAGATTTCTAGAAATAAGTAAACGATGTGATATGTGAACTCACTGCATGTAATATTGTTGCATGATTTCCGTTACATGATATAATGATGCTAAGTGGCATTAAATTTACCCAAGTGTATGAAGAGAGTTAGGAGTAAACCAAGGTCTTAAGGACCCCAAACTCAAAGTCGAACACAAAGCTCCCTTACAGGCTTAGTTTTCATAGAAGCTCAATTGTGGGACAACTTCAAACGGTAACTCCTAAAATATAACGAGTTGTGAGGCTCACAACCTATTAAATTAAAGTTATCCGTAGTAGGAACCCGAAAAAGATAACGTCTACTCAAATTCACACTAGAAAAAGAAATTTTCACAAAAAAAAGACTGGGGACGGTCACAGTGGTACCTTGACCGCTACACAATTGAAGTTGTGAGGTGACCGCTACAGCGGTGGCGCGACAGAATCCTCCGCACTTTTTAATCCTATTTTGTCCAATTTTAATTCTAAATGAAGGATTTCATCCTAAAAACATTCACAGGGTTATTCCCAAAGTCTTGCCATCCAGAAACAAAGAAGAAAGAGCTCGTGCCAACCAAAGTTCCTCCGTATGCCTCCCAAATTTCTAGTGCATAGTTGCATGGGATTCAAGAAGGTAGCTTGGCGTCAAAGTAGGCTATGATTTATTGAGTAATACATTATGGTTTGTAAATGTGTGCATTAGTTGACGGGAGAAGCATGTTTGGTTCTACCGACACGGAGTATTAGATGGATAAAGATGGAGCTAACGAAAGATTTCTAGAAACAAATAAACGATGTGATATGTGAACTCCTTGCTTGTAATATTGTTGCATGATTTCCATAACATGATATAATGATGCTAAGTGTCAATAAATTTACCCAAGTGCATGAAGAGTGTTGGGAGTTAACCAAGATCGAAGTGCATGAAGAGTGTTGGGAGTTAACCAAGATCTTAAGGACCCTAAACTCAATGTTGAACGCAAATCTCCCTTACCGGCTTAGTTTTCATAGAAGCTCAATAGTAGGTCAACTTCAAACGGTAACTCCTAAAAAATATCGAGTTGTGTGGCTCATAACCTATTAAATTAAACGTCTTTCAGTCTTCTTTCCAAAGCAATAAATCGCGCCTCATTCCGAAAGAGCAGTCAGACCGCCGATACATCCAAAAAACCCTCAAAAAAAGGTCCTCTATGGTGGCCCAAGTCAAAGCGATGGCAATCCGCCATGAGCAACAACGGTCAAGACCCTGACCGCTGTCGCGCACGCCGAAAACCGTTTTAAAGTCATTTTTTTTATTCCTCACTTATTTCACCATCCCATAAACTCTAGAAGTGAAGTTTTCTCTCCCATAGCTCCTCAAACATTAAGGTAAGAGTATTTTATGAATATATAGTCTTTTCCCACAAATTCTAATGCCCAATTATGAATTTCTAACAAGATTTCACCCTACATTTCAAAGGTTCTCAAGAAAGTAAATCAAGATTCTTCAAGAACTCAAATCTTGAAACTCCAATCTTCAAATTAGGGATCTTCTCAAAGAATAAGGAATGTGGGTATTCAATGAGAGATTCTTTTCTTCTCATGCCCAAATTAATGCTTTCGAGTTAAGATTTTATGAGTTTCATGACTAGGGATCTTACCCAAATTTAGTCACGTGTTTTAAATTCAGTATCATATGATACTTTCATGTTCATAGTCTTGCTTCATAAACTTTATCATGATTTTTCTATAGCTATATCATAATGTCCAAAACTCTAAAGTTTGCGTGAAATTTGTTCAATTTAGGGTTCAAAAATCCAAGTTTCAATTTCAATTCCAACTAACTTATCCATGATTCCTTACAATCTTGATGTTTTTCATATGTTTATGATACTTTATGAAGATTTTATGCATTATAACTCTTGGCAAGGTCTTCCTTGTTGTCTCATAGGTTTTTCGATTTAATTTGTACGAAATCGCATAGTTCTCATGATTTTACCACTTTAATGGTTCTGCTAAAGAATGAGTTTCTTAAAGTCAAGAATTATGTTTTTCTCTATGATTTAGCATGTTCCCATGACTTCCATCCCCGTCTATGATTTTAAGAATCATTTTAAGCTATACGTTTCTATATGAATTTTCATGACTTATGATTTTAGTATGAATTTATGACAAGCTATGCTGCGGACTTTTGGTTCAAAGAAAATTAGTAAGTCTCTTGATTAGCTATGGCTAGATTATTAACGATCATGAGCAACTTTGACATCTAGATATGCCTCATGATAAGATAAAATATGATATGACATAATACGATATGATTTATGATTAATACAAGGACAAGATGTGCCGAACTTAAAGATATGATTGAGCTATATGAATTTGTTTTGGGAGGATTATTTAGCACCGAGCGGACGGGTGAACACTGTCACTCAACCTAAGGGGTGACACCCTAGTCCTAGTACTAGGTTGCCACCGTAGGTATTTATGAGCCCGAAATAACTGAAGCTAGAAACTACAGTATTCTTTGTTATATGGTTCTAACTTTGGCTGGTTAGAGCATCCTTTTTCCAATATGGGTGTACATCATTGGACTCCATGCAGCTCGGATAGTTATATGTCGGTTAGAAGAAACTCCCACAATGTTAAGCCTTCAGTTTTATAGTATGATTAAACATGTTGCATAACTCACTAGTTTATGGCAGATATGACTACTTTTATTTATTTATTATGATATCCAGCTTGCAAGCATGTTTTCAATATAATGTGAGATATTGCAACTCAATTCTTATGATCTGTTTTCATGCATTAGGTTCATTTTTTCCTTTTAGTCAAGTATGGTTTCTACATGACTTTACATGTTTTACTTAAAAACTCTAAGTTCTACGATATTCATTTTTATGCATGTAGCCAGTTTTTATTATCTCATAGTCCTAACCTTTACTTGTTTAAATTTTTTATGATTTCTCAGCCCTACAAGTTCAGACACATTCCAGTTCTTAGTTCAGTGAAAGATTTATGATGCTAGTCCCAGTTTATGCATATTTAAATGCTCTCATATCCAGATTTCAGACATGTATTATATTACCTATATTTAGCTATTTTTTAGAAGTTAGTGCATAAACTCACATACCAGTACGTTCAAAGTACTGACGCATACATTATGCCTACAGTCACACCGTAGATTCAGGTACTTCATCTCAATTTCATGGATAGTAAGTGCTAACAGATTCCAGTCAGCATACAGTGAGTCTTCATTCTTCGAGGGCGATGCACTCACAGTTTCCAGCTCATGTTAATTTTTTTGTTATTTAGATTTTGTTTCGGGTTTATCACAACTACTCATCAGTTTTAGTAGAGGCTTCGTAGATAGTCAATTAACAGTGTATCAAAATTATATATTTTTCAGTCACAAACCTTCCTATTATTTATTCATGTTAGAAAAGACAGCCTATGGGGCGCTTTCTATCTTCGGATAGGAGTTGGCGGTCTTCTTTAAGAGAACTTCAATCTAATACTCATTATGGATCAAACTCATGATTCCACTATATTTTCATTACGAAGATGCATCACGTCAGGATCCGTTGCTCAAAACAAATCACGCCAACGTTATGAAAGTTCCTGAATCGTGTAAAATAATAGCAGTACCAAAGACAGCACCTTCTATCAAAAATGGAAAATTGGCTATAGAGATTCCATGTTGTCAGAAATTAATACAGACACAAAGGGCTTCAACAAGAAAGTCATTTCGATCCAATCCATTCTTGGGGTCAAATAAAGACAAAAAAGGCAGTACCTTTCAGTTCAGATTTTATGTTTCATGCCAGGACAAAGGTTAGCTTGAAGCCACTCGTGGTTTCAGGCACCACGTTACACCCAGGGTGTAGACTCTGGGGCGTGACAGTGTGATTGCGAATGAGTCATGTGGTCATGGAATCTAAAGAAAACAATGCTATAAGTCGGAAAAGATAAAGATTAAATGGTATGTGTGTTGAATTATGTGATCATTTATTATAGAGTGATTTTATGGATTGAAACTGACAAAAGGGACAGGGCAAAACTTGAGTTCCAAGTAAGAGTATGACTTGACTTTAGCGGTTAATGTACGAAGAGACAACTAGTAAAATGCAGTGTTATCAAAAGCGCAAAACGCAAAAAAACTCTTAAGGTTTGTTGGGGTTTAAAACACAAAGCGCAAATAAAAGTATAGGCTTTAATGAAAAAAGGCGCAAAGGAAGCATAAATATAAATAATTATGCTTAGTCCTTATAGTTATAAGCATGAATAACAAATATATGAACATAGAAATTGAAAAACAATTATGATAAAGTGAAATATCAATTGATTATTATCACCACTCCAAAAAAGATTCATTAACAGAAAAAAAGTATACTTTAGGAACTTGATGACGAAAGTGAAACGCACATAAACCGAGGCGAAGCGCTCAACACGTTTTGACCCTTGGTTTAGGGCTTAAGCGTGCCTTTGATAACACCAGTCAGAAGCGGTAAAATCGTAGGTTGAACTTGGACAAATGGCTTAAAGGATAGATAGTGGAAAATAATGGTGAGGGTGTGAAATTATGAACAAACATAAAAATGAGAATTTTTGGCAATTCCTTGTTTATGGGGGGATGATAATGGTGACCTTAATAATGATAGGATAAAGGTGTTGAAGGGTAGTTAAGACTCGTATTAGTGGCTAGTATGTCTTCATTGAATGACTTGTGATTGGTCTCCGCAGACAATTGTTAAATTGCAGTGGCATTGTTCGAATTGACATTGAGGTGAAAAATGTGAAGTGGACTTGAAATAAATAAGAGACTTGTTATAAAACTTGAAAGATAATAATAATATTTGTTGTGGATCGAGTACCGCACCAGGACAAACTATATACTTACTTTACTTTGGATCGAGTGTCGTGCTGGTACGGTACATGGACCCTAGTGTGTCCTCTGCAAGTCATGACTAGTTGGGTGAAAATAAGTGTGCATACTAATTAATGATGTAAGAATTACAAAGGGTTATACAAAGATGTGATGAGAAGAAACATCGACGAAAGATGCATAAACGAAAGATTGAAGTGATATGTGTTTTCACTTGATGATTCCTTGAGATTGACGATATGACTTGTTGAGCATGTGATTGTTGTGACCTTATTGGGTGGTTTGTATGAACTAATAAGGTTGTTGATTTGAGTGAAGAGACTTGTTGTATAAACTAGAAACTGCTTGATATGTGATCAGAGTTGTATTTATTGAATGTTGATTTGAATTGATAATTGTTGCTAGTTGGGCCCAGGTGAAGGTGTAGATGGGTGCTTAACTGTTTATCTGATTTTACGTGATTTGGTTGTGATACTGGGACATTCCAGTCAGTAGGCAATGTGAGTAGTAACTGAAACAACGGTATTCTAAAAATGTGAAGTTAGCTTAGAGATAATAATTAACGAAGAACGGTGTTAGTGGGGAAGTAATAGATGAAAATGATCCTGGTAAAACTGATTAAGGAGGGTGTTTAGGAGCTGCTAGATTACCAAGGGAACATAGTAGGAGTTGTGATTTGGGTTATCTGTTATATGTGTAAATGTAATGATTGATCTTGTTGGATTCTACATTTATGTTCCTGGCCGGCTGATGATGTCTACCAGTACATATGTTTGTACAAATGCTACTCCTCCTACATTTTTTTTTTTGGATTTGGAAAGGTTGCAGGTTCACTTGAAGTTACATACGCGGGACAATGAGTACCCTACATCGGTTCTGCACTTTATTTCTAGCGGAAGTTGTGTCTATTTCTTATCACTACACAGTATTTAGGAGCTCTTCTACATGTCTAGACTAGGTCTTGGAAGACTGTGTCAGTTAATTAAAGACTCGTAAGTTTTTGAAAGAAATTATCATTGTTTTACTTGAGTTGATTTTATTTCGGTTATTTACCCTGTTTCGTTAAAGAATTTTCCGCATGGTAATTGAATGGGTGATAAGGGTTCTCCTATCTAGTTAGAATAGAGTAGGTGCCCTCAAACTCCGTAATGTGGGAAGTAAATAAATTGAGCAGGCAAACATCACACTGAGAAAGAACTTACTCCCCAGAAATTATAATCAGATTTGACCAACTCATTATCATCACAACTTTGACTGGGAACATCAATATCTGTTGGCCTTTGAATAGTGCCAGAAGCAAGTACATGCGTCACGTGAGTATGCCATTAGAAGAGTAAATGCATCAAAACTTGCACCAAGCCCAAAGTAGAACTATAAAACTACTTAATGGCATAGATTCTAGGAAATACAAAAGATTTCTATTTCTATGAAAAGCATACAGTGAAGAAGTAGGCAAAACAAACTGCACAGAAAGGGCTGCTGCTACACAATGCTTATCGTTTATTTACTTGTAGTGACTAAACCAGCCCTCTACTTGGGTCCAGTATGCAGTGGCAAGGTTATTAAAACAGGATCAGCTTGCACTTGGTAAAGAAAAATTTCAAATTCAAGTCTTGTGAAACTCATAGGTCTAATAAGCATGCATGCACGGTCAGCTCTACCTTGTTAAGAAAAAGGCAACCATCTTAGGACCCCGAACTTTAGGGGCCTTAATTTTTTAGCAATAATATATATATTGTAGGTTTAAAAAATAGAGCACGATTCATTAAAAAAAGTGAATATTTTCATATAAAATAAAAGAATTATTAGAAGGATTTGGACATATCTGAATTTCTATGTCTCAAGAAAGATTGAATGGACTGATTATATTTTCAATCGATTAAGAATTATAAGAATAAAATCAATTATCAAAAAAATATTCCTTAAAACTTTGCATCTCAAGAAATTAAAAAAATAATTATTTATATAAAAAAAATGACTATTAATATTTTTAAAATTTAAGGCCTTCATTTAATTTTGGCTTTAGGCCACGAACGAGCTTGAGCCTCCCTTGCATGCATGTTTGGTCCAAACCATTTTTTATTAGCCTTGGAAGCTAAAAGCAAAAAGGCACAACTTTAACTCTTAATCTGCAAAGTGAATATCTTCCTCAAACACAAACAAAAGGCATTGAAAAAATATGGAACAGAATAAAGGTAGTGGATTGAAGTAAACCTAGATGCAGAAAATATACTTCACTGTCAACTTCTTCCTGGATTAAGGTACATATGTAAAAGAAAAAATTCTTCAAGAGTATAATGCACATGCTTGCAGCCAATTGAAAACCAAATTATCAAAGACAAACCTTCTTTGAGAGCTGTAATATGCACTTCTCTAGGGCAGACTGAAGATTGCAGTTAGAATTATTTAATCCGTCTTTCAGACTAGACTCTTCAGTTGAATACTGCATGCACTTCCGTAAATGTTTAACCAGGTCATTAATGACACTAACTATAGTTGCAGAAGCTTTCTCTTTTGCATTTTCTACCAAGTGTGTGACCATATTAACTATACTGATCTGTGTGTCTGGCTGCTTGACAATATTCTTGTGATCCAAGTGCTTGACCAAGATGGATAGCAACAAATGGGAATTTTCACCTGGGGTTGAAATTTGTATTAAGGAAAAATTGAAAGAGCAACAGACTGAACAAATCACAACTATCAATCTCAGCTAAAGAAGAGGAACAACATCCCCATGAATCACCTGATTCCTCTAACAGGCACTGCAAATGCATGAGCACTGAGCAGGCGAGTCCTTTCTCTGATGACCAATAATTTTCAGTGTCAAAACTATGAAAAAGAGGCTCAAGAACCCGCCGTACGCTAGTTGCTTCTTTTGTCAGTAAGGCCATGTTACGTAAGCAAACTCTGGCCCAATAAGAGGGGCTTTTGGCTGTCTCTCTGATTGAAGTTAGACAAAAAATACAAAGTAAGCATAATTCATTATATCAAGGAAAAAAGAACTTCACCATTTTAGGCGTATAATCTTACATTGAGGATGTCCATTTTGTATTTGCATTATTTGGCGAGGAGGAAACTTTCTTGCTCATATCGGGGAAGGATGAGCTATGACCGTCGCTACTCAATACTCCTTGAACCCACTGATCTGAAGGCTGAGACTGTTTACCGTCTGGTCCATTTTCTAGGTTCACCGTGAAGTCAATGTAATTATCCAAAGTTGCAGTAATAATCTGCATTATTTTTACACCAACATTAGGAACATGAATTGGCAGTTGAAGTATCTCGTGATCTGGAAATTGAATAACTAAGTAATATTGAAACTAGCTTACATGATCAAAGTCCATGGAGATGTGAGATTGCTCCCCCATAAACCACACCTAAAAGGAAACAAAGAGAAAAAAAATGAAAGACGTGTAGAGAAAGGTCAAAAGAGGTAAAGAATAGACCCCACAATGTATCCTAGAGAGAAGCTAGAGAAATACAGGGAAACACAAATATTTATGCACTTCCAATAAAATTGATAAACACAAAAACGCGAATTTGAAGTTATAATGAGAAATGGTCCATAAGCTTAATAGCATATAAGTTGTTCACTAATTTAACCTTATAAGCAAATACCAAACCTCATGCTAGACTTAAATACTTTCCCTTATCTGTTCTCTTCACAAACTTTGTATCATCTCTGGATGGACAACATTCAAGAATTAGATTAAAAAAAAGGGAAAAGTTAATCTCTAGGTTACTCCTTGAGAAACTAATGTTTAGACGTCATGAAAGAAGCTTCTCATCCAGGTAATAGAAGTCGCACTAGAAGTACTGAAACAAACAGGCACCTTTTCTCAATTACCCGCTTAAGTCAAGCTACTGTTCTATACATTCGAGACTTCCCAATTTTTGTCCCTGGAGGATAAGTTTTATACACTTGAAACTTTTACAGTTACTAGCTCATTGTCGGAGTGTAAACTGGATGAATTAGCTGCCAAAACACGACATATAAGTAGAATTTTTATCATTGAAGAAGGTGCCGTGCCAATGAGTTTGGACAGGCACAATGAGTTAAACAACTCCAATGCACAAAAATGCATTGCCACAGGTACTTGTCAACAATATAAGACACTTTATCAGGAATGGTTAGTTAAGGATTCACGTTACAAGCTTTTATCACCATACATGGCCCCTTCCTGGTTCTAACTGGTCCAAGACATGTCCACTATTGAGACAAGGCCACTATGTGAAAACGTAAAATGTGGGTAGCTTGTTCATTCCTCCTCCAGTCGTGGGAATATTCAGTGTGATGAAAACTAAAGTACATAAACAACCTACTATCTAATTCAAAAGCTGCAAGAATAAGTTACTTGTGAGATTAAGTGGTAAGATATCGATGTTGGTAAAACAATAAATGCAGATAAATCTTTCAACTAAGGTACAATCATTATTCTATGCCACCGACATCTAGTAAGTCCCCGACTACCAGAAAACACTCAAACACCTGAAATGGTTCAGATTCTGGGTACTTGAGACTTGGCAAGTATAATTAAATATATAATAAACAACAGGGAGAGAGAGAGAGAGAGTTTACCAAGACAGCCAGAGTTTGCATTCCTGCAGACCGCAAGTGCAAGGCTCTGTCATCATCTCCAACTTCTCGAGCTAGTTGGCACAGTTTAGGTATGAGGCCTTCTAAGTTGAACATATAAGTACCGTCCATCTGCTTAATAAGGAGAAGCAAGAGAGCTTGAATCCACTTTTTAGAATAAACCCAAAATATTTTCCAGGTTCTTTTAAATCCATTTATCAAAACCACACTCCATTTCCTTCTCTCGGACCACTCCAAGGGTAAAACCAACCCACCAAAAATAAAAGCCCAAAACTGCCCCGTGTTTCTTCTAGAGTTATGCGTCTCTTATAAAAGCCAATAGAATGATTAAATCATTTAACTCCAGGATAGGAAATGCAATACCATAACTTCTTTTACCTTATTTTTGGAGTAGAAGTAATATTGCTCTACTCATGCATCAGAAGTTTGGAAGGGGAGCCCTGGAGTATCTGGTAAAGTTGTCTCCATATGACCAGGAGGTCACGGGTTCAAATCTTGTAAACAACCTCTGGCAGAAATGCAAAGTAAGGTTGCATACAATATACCCATGTGATCGGGCCCTTTACCGGACCCCGTGCATAGCGGAAGCTTAGTGCACCGGACTAGCCTCTATCCATCAAAAGTTTACATCCTCCTCCTAGAATTACAGTGTACTTGCAGCACTATTAAAATGGATCTTAAGCGAACTCAATTCCAAAAACTAGTTCGAGAGGCGGCAAATTTTGCCTACTACTAACCGATGTGGGACTTAACACTCCCCCACGCCCAGAACTAGACATGGAAAGCATGGATAATATATGATGGGGGATCCACATTGGTGAAACAAGACTTGGGTGGGTCTGCCTCTAATACCATCTTAAATAAATGAACCTTGGGCCAGACCAAACCAAGAACTAGCTCACGATATAAGAACTGCCCAAGTCATATTACAGAGACCACCCATCCCTTAAAGGGTATAAGTAGGATTCTTCACAATCCTAACAAACACCACTGCTTGCTTGCGCTCCAAAATTATGGCAGATCAGTAAAAGACAATGATTCATGACAAAATTATCCAGTGGAAGCTATATTGCATAACTACCTGAGTCCATCCTCAGAAACTACGTTCTTGGTTCAAAATATATGAGCGGAGTACAATTACTTCAGAATAGTCTCTCCTCGGAATGATATCCGTACATATTACCATCTATTTTCCTTAGGCATACAAACCTGGCCATTGATGAAGTCGACTAGAGTGTTGCAACCTAAAATCTGCATTTCATCATGCCGTGTTTGTTCAAAAAGAGTGCGAATAATCCCCAACAGACTACTAGCATATAGCGGCCTGCAGTTGTAAATTTAAAAAATTAAACCATAACATTTCGTTCTAACTGCATAAAAGTCAAAAGTAACTTGAGTAAATATTGTACCCAGAACTTTGACTGTATCAGTGCAATAGTACAAAAATGCACATCACATGAATAGATACTAATGTTATATGGGAAGAAACAATTCCATCAAAATTTACTTAGTCAACTAGAACATCGTATGTATCGTTTTTTCAAGCCAGAAATTTCCGAGGAAACAACTATGCTTATTATTGCTTGAATAGAGTCGAGGCATATTTGAGGTGGCATATACAGACTTGCAAATTTTTTAGAGTATATGATTCATTGCCTTGTTTCAAGAATACTAGATGCCCTGTAACATCAGTGCTAAAGAAAAGGAAACAGGAAGCAAGAAAATAGCTCACCAAGGGAAGCGGGAAAAGATCTTAAACTTATTAAATAAATTGCATCCTAAATGAAGGAGAAACACATAAGTTTTTTTAATCTTTTCTTTTTCTTTTTGATAAGATAAGGTATGAACCAAGGAAGACATTTTCATTATAGAGAGAGGATATCTTAACCCTTTTATGATGTTTTCTTTATAATTGTGACCTAACTAAGACATATAAGCAGTTCCACCATCCTAAACTAGACTACTGACCAGCTGGCTCATGCGCTTTCCACTCATTAGTTTTCAGGGATATATTTGACCAGGTCTTTCTGGTACTTCATAAGGTCAACTATATCAAATGAATTCCATCACAGCTTCTAGGAACAACTCACTTGTTTGATTCTTCCAAAAGTCCTTTACATCTCCGTAGTCTTTTAACAAAGGGTAGCCGGTGCACAAAGCATCTCGTATACACGGGATCCAAGGAAGGACTGTAGCCCAAGAGTATATGATCTAGGCAGCTGGCAGCCTACCCTAGCACAACCATCAGTAACTTATTCAACGGCCCATATCTTTGACTTGTAAGTCACACAAAGACAGCCTTACCATTGCTCTAAGGCTCCCCTTCAACTCTGAACTCTTTATATGTTCTCAAACAAATAAAGGAAGGAATAATTTATCAAAACAGGGTTAGATCTGATGCGGATTTTCATCAGGTACATAACTTTTGATAACCAGTTGAAATCTATCAACAGTCCCCCCTCTACAAAGGAAAAGGAATTTACTGCTGTAATTTTCATTCTTTAAGTTCTAAGTTATTGTGTAAATGGAACTTTTGCAGAACTACACCATAGGGTGCAAAACCTACACCATCTATTAACGTATGGATATGAGAAATGAAGAGCCTTTGTAGTTCTCTTGTAGTTGAGGTCTTGAGGACAACAAAAAAAGCTCTTTCGTCTAGTTTCTTCACTGTTTCCAAAAAAAAAAAAAAAAAACAATCTTGTGATGATCCTTCTCCACCTATAGATTTTAGAGAATAATAATATAGAAGACCCATACTTCTCCATATTATTCTCCAGAATGTGTTTCCTTTTTCTTTTTAATTCTTTTTTCCTTTTTCAATTTTTTGGATAGCAAGATCCATTCCCATTTATGTCACCTGTTTATGTTCAATTTCATCTGTCACATAGTAGCCATGCAGCTAGTAAGGCATATGAACTGGCTTAATCTTCCTATCTAAGATTAAGCACTGAATAGAGCATTAGTAAACTTGTGGTTTGAGCCTATCCTTTCCTTGTCTCGTAAATGCAGATATATCTATAGTAGAACATTTAAACTGGTTTTAGTTTTGAGCTATAGGTACACATGTGCTTCTATTTATGTTCCAACTTACATCTGCTCCTTACATGAAGATAGCAGCTTCCTGTAGATCATGGTAATAACCTTCACTGACCCAAGGTGCTCATTTCGCAAATCTTTGTAACACCTTTGCTCCAGGTATTCAGTAATCTGAATCACGTTGATCAGTAATTAGTATACACATATAAAGGAGACTCCAAAAATAGAAATTAATGAAATTTCATAACTCCCAACACTCTACAATATAAAACTTCTGATACATGGGTAGAAATTCATGGCTACAATTTATCTATATATCAGGATGTATTTGACACATGGAAGTACGGATGTTTTGTCAGTTGAATGAAATTATTATGGAGAGAGACTGCCACACTTTTCTGCAAAGTAACCCTTCCCATGTCTTAATAGAGGAAGCAAACCTAAAATGACCTCTATAAAGTATGGCAGACTTCATGAGCTGTTTTTGAACTCTTGTGTTTAGGACATTAATGCAAAAAAGTATGAAATTCGGAGGCTGGATTCCTAGAAACGGCTTGTAATTTGAGATAAAAACATCCTCTCAATACGTACCAGGAAAGAACTACCTTGAACACAACGTCCAAGGCTTAACTGCACAACAAAATGCAATTCCCGTTTAAAAAAATAATTTAAAAGACTTAATTTCCCCTTTTAAATGGAGAAGTGCAACGTCGCCATCAGGATAAACATGCTTAAAATCTCCATTGCAGACAGGCGACAGGTGCATATTGGAACCTCCAAAAGAAGTGCATTGTGGAGAATCCAATTCAGGTGCACCAACTATTTTGGAGAGTCCGAGCAACACGGCTTAAAATACAAGAAGAGCACTAGAGCAAAATTGGAGTTCTCATGAATCAGTTTTTCAATAAATTCTTAAAAGCAAACTGCAACTTGAGAGGACATTATGTCCCAACTATAATATATTAGTAGGTGTTCCTTCGTAGTTTGGAAGTTCAAGAGCAGCAAAATTACAAAAGTTCAATTTTACGAACTACTGAATTATAACTGAACAAAAAGTTTAGTTTTACCTTTGGTATACGCAATGGGTTTCTGGAAGCATACTCACAAAGTTTTACAATCTTTCTATCATTTGGCTCAGCATCCTGCAATGCATGAGACAAAAAGTTATAGAAGATAAAAATCAGCAAATAAGGAAGACTTCGTCAGTCTTGGAAGATCTTGAGAAACTGAACATAGCAAAACACTGAAGATCACCCAGAAAAGCAAAACCATATCATGTTTGACCAAAAAAAAAAATAGAGAGTCAGGGCAGTTGGGAAGCCTTAGCATATACAGTAATTTCTTATAATAAACATCGGAAAAGAATAACGCATTCTAGAGAAAGATAAATGATTGCAAACAAGAAATTGACCTGTGATTTGGGGAAAATCTCCCCAAGGAGCTTCTTGTAGCGTTTAACAGGCTGTCTTGACCTTGCGCGCAATGATGGACAAAAGAAGCAGAGTCTACCGCATGCAGGCACTACTTTCCTTGACATCACCCCCATCTTTATACAATTTCAAGCTCCCTCCTCTGCAAATCAAATCACCTATTTATTAACTTCTTCTTCTACACACTTTCCTTTCTTAAGAAAATTTACATCCAAAGAAAATGCAAAAGGAGATGCATCAAGAAATTGAGTTAAAAAAAATTATAAGAGAGATAAACAACACCCACCAATTGAAAATCCACAATTCAGCTCTTGAGATCTAGATCCGCACGCCGGTCAAAACCAATAAGCTGAAATGGAAAGACTCAAAAAGCCCCTCAAAAATTGAATGTCTTCTCTGCTCTTTTTCTCTTTTAACCAAATTGTCAAAGCAATGATTGTTTCTACTTTTAACCAATGATTAAGAAGAAAGTTAATGTTTCAAACAAAAATTAACACAAGATATTACTACCTATTATATTTTTTACCTGGGATTATTAAGTCGAAGGGGAGGGAATAGGCTTGAAAT
>JBDJHY010000008.1:1655729-1671176 GCA_039654485.1 Withania somnifera | reverse complement strand
TCAATCAAAACACGAAGGGACGATTCTCGTGAACCAACCTTGGTACAACAATGGCCACTAAAACAAGTATGTTTCTCCGGGTATAAAAAGAGAATACATATCAAATCACACCTATGTAAGTGACCTCGCAAGCTAATAAATAAAGGACATGTCTCAAAAAATGCTCACGAAGATGGGTTTTACCGAGAAAGGAATCAAAGAATTGAGAATCGTTATTCCACTACGGGCCAAATGGTGGTGGCTAATTCAACCTTCATCAATAATCTTGAAGCTCAAATGACATAAAACTTCGCATTCTCGTTGTTAACCATACATCTTCGAGGACAAGTCCCCTCACCCTACCCAAAGATCGAGATCATAAAAAAAATCAACGAATAAATCAGATATGCCGTTAGGAAAATAAAATACAAAAAATAATAACAACATAAAATCTTTTTCTTAAACGCACAATAAAATTAATTCCCATGTACACTTTGATATTTTTTTTTCTCATGTATTGCAAGACCAACAAATACAATTTGTCAAACAAACATTGTATTGGTATAACACATGTATTACTTGTTAATTCTCATGATTAATTTATAGTAAGTTGTTGTTATTTTCAATTGATAGCACTATGATTTGAAATTAAACTGCTTTTGAAGTTAAATTTTTTATTTGGACATATAATTTGAGATTTTAAATTGTATTTATTCTTATAATTTATAAATTTTAAGACGGTGAGTTTTTTTATAGAATATAAATTTATGTGTCAAATTTTATTCTTAAAATAATTAAAATTAAAATTAATATTTAATGTCTCACTTTTTGAAGAATTTGATATTTGAGATAATAATTTGAATTCAAAATTTAATTTTTATGCATATTTCATGGACAAAGCTACTTTTAAATCAAAATTTAAAAATGTCAGAAACATCTTCCAAGGTGCGTGAGAATTTATCTTTTACTAGAAGAAATAAAAAACTCAAACGTGGCAACGACTAAACTTGAGACTTAACATACCACCATATACTGGACTCGTTGGAGCCTATTTTGGGCAGTAGTAAAATACCTAATCACACCAATTGGCTTTTCTCAATTCTCAACTTTTCTGTTTCTTCTTTCACACAAAGCATCACCACCATTCACAAATTCACAATCATCATTCTCTGGTAAAAAAGTACATGACAAGTTGCATTGTTGCCTGTATTTTTCCTCCAATTGAAACCACTCACATGCTTTTCCTTGTGTTCCTCAGAAAATGTGTTGTTCATCATATTATTTCTTGTTGGCCCTCCAAACCCTTGTGATCTCTCTTTTCCAAGATTCACTTTCCTATTATATATATATATTTGCATACACTTAACCTCATCCCATTCCCCATAACCTTTCTCTCAGCTAGCCAACGTGTTTTGTTTCCTTGACATAGTGAGTGCCACTCTGGTAACAAGTTAGAACCCCATAAATCATATCTTTTGTTTCTGCATTTTCTTCCTCCCCTTTCTTTTAAAACTTATTGGGCCAAGCATCAAAGCTAATTGATTAATGTAGCGAAACAAGATTCTTCTGCATGCTGTAGTTTATCCTCGATTTTATGGATTTTCTTTCTTTATTTTTTTTTTCTTGGCAGTATGGGTATATCAGATTTAAATATCCAACCCAACTAGTTCAAAATTGAGGCTTAGTGGTGTTAGTAGTAGTAGCTATACTAGGTTTTGGTTTTGATTATTACGCCTGGTTTTTTCCCTTTTGTGGTTTAGTCTCAAAGCAATGAGCTTTTCTTTTCCAGTTCTGAATGTGACGAATGTTTAGGTTTGAATTTAGAAGTTTATCTGATTTTTAACTAGGTTCACAGTTAATTGATTTTAGGTTTATCCATATAATCTCTATCTTGTTACTATATATAAATTAATGATCAAGTGAAAGTTTTTATACAAAATGAATTTAGCATAAAATATTTTGGAATCTTAATACGTACTAGCATAAATTTTGAGGGCATAAATCCGAATAAAGGAGGGTTCGGTATGCTGCCTGCTGGTGTAAAAGTAGTCTAGTTAGGTAATCCTCTAAATTCCCTAACTAGGTTGGGTTTAAAGCATAATTGATTGAAATGCTGCTTGTCAGATTTTCCGGTATTATTAGCCTTGCAATTTAGGGCATTGGTGATAATTTTATAACATTATAATTTGATTCATATCTATGGTTGTTGTAGGAATGAAAAGAGCAGCGTACTACACCTGTGTACCCCAAATGCAGGATCATTGGCCTATCAAGAAGGCTCTGACATTGTCTGATGTAGATATCACTCATCCATTCCTCACTTTGTCTCGGCAACAAGTGGAGAACCACATTGTATTGCATATGACAACAGACCAACAGGAGTATTTGAGTGCCCAAGGCCAAGTAGATTTTAATGCTAGAGATGATGATACAGGTGAGATGTATGTGATGAAGTTGAAATGGAGGGGAAGCTATTACAATCTTATTGGTAAGTGGGGCAGAGTTGTACGCGGGAAAGGACTTGATGTTGGTCAAGAGATTAAAATACGTTGGGAAAATGGGTGCTTGCACTTCTCAGTCACACAACAGCAGATTGTTGCAGTCCCACCAATTCGGATGGTTGCAGCACCAGTAGTGCAGGACAACTGGCCCATTAAGAAGATCTTGACGCTTTCTGATGTGGACACTAATCATCCATTTCTCCCTCTGCCCCGTCGTTTAGTTGAGGATCATATCCTTGTGCATTGGACACCTCAGCAACAAGAACAACTGAGGAAGGAGGAGCATGTGAATGTAAATGCCCGAGATTATGATACTGGTGAAGGTTATATAATGAAATTTAAGTGGAGGGGGAATTACTATAATCTGATTGGGAAATGGGGAATGATAATTCGGCAGAAGGGACTTGGTGTTGGGAAAGAGATCAGGTTGCGATGGGCAAATGAATGCTTGTTCTTCTCAGTTCCCCAGGAGCGGTATGTGGCCACATCCTCGAGGATGGATAACTGGCCTATTAAGAAGGCTCTTACATTGTCTGATGTGGATACAAATCATCCATTTCTTACCTTGCCAGGCAAAGCTGTTGAAGATCATATTCTTTTTTACTGGTCACAACAAGCCAGAGAACAACTGAGAAATGAACATCAGATGAATATTAATGCCCAAGATGAGGACACTGGTGATGCGTATTTGATGAAGTTGAGATGGCGGGGAAGTTACTATAATCTCATTGGGAAATGGGGAAAAATCATTAGAGGGAAGAAACTTCAGGTTGGAACGGAGATCAGACTACGCTGGGATAATGGATGCTTATTCTTGTCAGTTCCTCAGTTATAGCATTGGCCAACTTGTAAATGTAGGTGAACCACCAATCGCTTTTCCATTTCAACACGGAATGTGCACTGGAGTGTAAACTATTTCAGGTGAATGGTTTGGCAGAGCTGGATTTAAATCTACCCAGGCAGCAGCTGACTGACCAAGCACAAATTTTATCAGGTGATGCAATGCAATGCAACAGTTTAACTTCTTATACTACTTTCTGTGAGGGTCTAATAAGTGGTATCTTTCCTCCTGGGGCAGTTGCACCCCTGCCTTACCTTTTGCTTGTACTTTGGATTGGCAAGTTGATTTTATAGGATTTCTTTTTCACTCATTTGATCTTTGGGATTCCTCATTATCCTAAAAATTCTAGCTTGTGGCTATGGGTCCCTATTATTTTTTTTAAAAATATATTTGATGCTTCGCTTCTATTGGAAAGGCATTATTGTAATGCAGCTTCTTACATCAATAAAAGATATCATTACTTGTTAGAAATAAATTAAAGCGAAAAGTAACTTCTTGCCATGTTCATAAGATGTTTCCCTGCTTTTTATTTTTCACTTTTTCTTCTGATAAGTAGGGTAAGTTTTATTGATTTCAGCAGCATTAAGATGGGCTGGGATAGTGTGTCAACTTGTTCTCAAGTCGTTGTTCCTTCTTTTCCTTTTAAAAGGATTAGATAACTAGTTTCCTTCACTGGACGCGCCGCGCATAGCAGGAGCTTTAGTGCAGGATCAGGTAAACAATTTCATTTCATAAATCAAAGCCAAATTAGCCTTGTACAGGAAGTATACCTGAAAGTAAAGACACTGCAAAAATTTATTGTTTTCTATAAAAGACATCCAATCCTCTATACTATCTAGAATGGGTGTACCAGAAATTTATAAGGGTTCAGAGACTACTCCAAAACTGCCTAGAGCTCAATTCTACCCCTACAAAAGTGCTCTTATTTCTCTCTCCAAATGATCCACGTCAAAGCCAAAGGAAAAACGTCCCATGCCTGCTTTTTCCAGATTTTTTGGCAAAACAACAGATCCTTCACTGACTTTGACATCACCCATGACATACCAAACCAACTCAACATATTCCACCATAGCCTCATGGCTAGACTGCAATGTAGTAGAAGATGATTTGCCTCAATGCATTAGTAGCACCAGCTGATAGAGACAAAGTTCCTTGCCTGAGGTTTTTCCGCTGTCAAAATCATCCCTAGCAGCTAGTCATGTGAAAAAGCACATCTTGCTTGGCACCTTAGGAATTCAAATTGATTTTACAGGAAAAGCCTTCTCCTCCCTCACAAAATTCTTCTCATAAAAGGATTGACAGGAAAATCACTTCTGTTCCCCAACTTCCATCTCATGGTGTCAGATCTTTCGCCTGGCTGACTATGCTCTCAAGTCCTAGTTCCTTCATTTGTTGTCCCAACATTCTAGTAGCACAGTACATGGCTCACATTTCTTAAATTTCACTATTGCATTTGTCTGTGCTGATTCGATTACTTATCCAGTTTAATCATTTCTGTCCAAAATTCCATTTCAAAGAATCCTTTGAGCAAAAAACCAGCGTACATAGGCATGTTTTTCCAATGTCAAGTTTGCACTGTTATACCTGGTTTTACTCTTAATGACATGATTTTATAGCCATAGAAGTCTCGTTTTAAAACAAGTTTTGAAAGTCTTTATTTCTTTCTTAACACTTGTGCCCAGTCAAAAACCTCTGTAGAAAATGGGGTGGAGAGTAATATTTTCTTTGAAGTTGGGTGGGGATATCAATGTGGACAAAATTCTTTCGCACTCCCAAACAGTGTGTTCCCAGTCTGCTACTTCTCCACGGGACCAAAGCAAATGCGAATGTACGCCGAACAGGGTTTGGGTTGGTGAGTTACTGTTGGAGAAATTCGCTTAGTCCCAAATATTGCATTTTCTAACCTGCCACTTGTCTATCAGACCAGTTGAAGACAAATGTAGGATGAAGCAATACTTTCTGCGGGAAGACAGTTTGGTCTTTTGATTTCTCTGTTTAGGAAGTTTCTTATTTTAATTACTCACTTGAACTAGATTATTTTGGTAGCGTTTCCTGCTTGCTGATTGTTACTGAACTAGGTATTTTAGAAGAATTTCATGTATAAAGAATACAATCATTTAAATACATGTAAAGAAAAGGCTTACTAAGCTAGCTAAATATCTAAATCCCTAGAAATCAGCTAGAATATTATATACGAAAAAACATATAATCTTGTGATTCTCTATATCATCTTGTAATTCTCTATATCATCTTATGATTCTCTAACATATAATCTTGTTATCATCTATATCATCTTATGATTCTCTAACACTCCCCCTCAAGTTGGAGAAAAAATATTAATCATGCCCAGTTTGTTACAAAGATAATCAAATCGGCTTCCACTCAATGCTTTTGTGAACAAATCAGCAATTGTTCTCTTGTCTTCACGAAGAAGTGGAAGTCAGGTTTTCTTGAATCTTCTCACGAATAAAATGACAATCAACCTCAATATGCTTAGTTTTTTCATGATACATGGATTTGAGGCAATATGAAGAGCAACTTGATTATCGCACCAGAGTTTTGCTGATGTATGATGCTTCAACCCAATTTTGGCTAAAAGATATGTATGCACATAATGTCACACATGGATTGTGACATAGCTCTATATCTCGATTCTACACTGGATCGAGATACAACACCTTGCTTCTTACTCCTCTATGACACCAGGTTCCCTCCAACAAAGACACAATAACCTGTAGTTGATCTTCTATCAGTTTTGGATCCAGCCCAGTCAACATATGCAAAGCAATCCAAACGATCATGACCTTGATTTTTATTTAATATACCAAGTCCAGAAGCTCTTTTCAAGCAACATAAAATCTGTTCCAAAGCTTTTCAATATTTGACTGTAGGTGCGGACATGAACTAGCTAATAACACTTACTGCAAAAGAAGTATTTGGACGAGTCACAGTAAGATAGTTTAACTTTCCAACCAATCTTTTATATCTCTCTGGATCATTAAAAGGATTACTATCATCTTTTCTAAGATGCACATTGGAGTATTGCACGGTTTGGTTGCCAATTTTCCCGTGTTAGCAAGCAGGTCAAGAATATACTTTCTCTGAGACAGAAAAATTCCCTTTTTACTTTTGTTTACCTTTACTCCTAAAAGGTATTTCAATTGGCCCAAGTCCTTTATGTGAAATCCGCTATGCCCTGCATGGTCACTTCCCATGATGACAATATCATTGACATACACAACAAGTAGGATAATGTCAATTGTCGATTTTCAGTAAAAGACTGAGTGATTACACTTGCTCATTTTCAGTCCAAAATCCTGAACTACCTCACTGAACTTTTCAAACCAAGCCCGGGGACTTTGTTTCAAGCCATACAAGGACTTCATCAAATGACAAACTTTCCCATACTCCCCTCGAGCAATAAAACCGAGTGGTTGCTTCATATACACTTCTTTTTGAAAATCACCATGAATGAACACATTCTTGATATCTAACTGATGTAAATGCCAATTCTCGAAAGCGGCCAGAGAAATGAATAAGTGGACTTAAGTGAGTTTGGCAACTAGGGAGAAGGTGTCTGAATAATCTACCCCCATATATCTGAGCATATCCTTTATCTACAAGTCTAGCCTTAAGTCTTGCAATGGACTCATCTGGATTAACTTTAACTCTGAAGACCGACTTACATCCTACCGATGATTTCTTTCCCTTGGGTAAATCCACCAAATTCCACGTAGAATTTTCCTCTAAGGCATGTATTTCATCAAGCATTGCATCGAACCATAAGATGATTCAAAGCCACTTTCATAGTTTTGGAAGTAACCAAAGATCTAGATGTAGAGTATAAGCTACCATAGGAAACAAAATTTGTAATGGAATGTGTGGATTTGCAACTACCGAGTATCTTTGCGAAGACCAATAGGGAGGTCATGATCTTCCGGAGGATATGATGGCAAAGGAACTGATGCAGGACATGAATCATTGGTCTCTCGCCTCCTTGAGTAAACTTACACAATTATTGCCGTAGATGGAGTAGGTGCCGACGGAACAATAGTCGATTGATCCTCAATAAAAGAACTAGGAGATGAAGAGACATCTGTCAAAACACGGGTAACTTGAAAGGTTAGCCACTCATCTTCCTCCCTCTGGATTGTAGAAATAAGAGGTGAATAGAAAAACAGTGTAGTCTTTGAAAATGCCACATCAGTGGACACTAAGTATTTAACCTATTCAGTGGAATAATATCGATACCCCTTCTGAATGCGAAAATATCCTAGAAAAACACGTTTCAATGCCTTGGGATCCAGCTCGGTAATAGATAGTCTAGCATGTCGAACATAACATGTGCTTCCAAACACCATAAGTTCCACTGGAAAAGAGATTTGCTTGGAAAAAAGAATAGTATAAGGCACATTACTAGCAAGCACAACATATGGCTTGTGATTAATCAGAAAAAATGTCGTAGAGACTGTATCTGCCCAAAACTGTTTAGGTATCTTCATTTGGAATAGAAGTGCCTGAGTTGTCTTAAGTAAATGTCTGTTCTTCCTCTCCACAACTCCATTTTGAGAAGGTGTATCAACACATGAAGACTGATGGAGAATACCATGTTGTCTCATAAATGACTGAAATATTTCTGACATATACGTACCGAAGCATTGAATTGAGTTTTGACGTCAGCACAGAAAGCACAAAAGTGAGCAAACACTTCTGAGTGACTTTTCATAAAATAAATTCGAGTCATCCGAGAGAAAAACAAAAGTGATAAAATATGTATGATCAGTTTTGGAAACGATAGGACATGGCCCCCAAGCATCCGAATAAACTAAATCAAAAGCAGACCGAGCTCGCTTATTAACCCTTGGACTTAATAAGCTGCGATGATGTTTGCAAATCGACACGACTCACATTCCAATGAAGGAATATTCTAAAACTGAGGACACAACTTCTTTAACAGGGGTGGAGAAAGATGTCCCAATCGACAATGTGCTTCAAATCGAGACGCAACACTAGA
The DNA here is from genome assembly GCA_039654485.1 of Withania somnifera. Lineage (NCBI taxonomy): Eukaryota > Viridiplantae > Streptophyta > Magnoliopsida > Solanales > Solanaceae > Withania > Withania somnifera. The sequence goes on along the minus strand of JBDJHY010000008.1, from coordinate 1,662,841 downwards.
GCAGGCAGCAAACCGAGGCTCCTATTCATCAATGATGTAGAGGTCTCCATCTATATGTCTTTTACCAATAATCTCATTTGTCTTAAGATCATGAAAACAATTAATAATCGGGAAAGAATGAAATCCAACAATTAAGGTCTCTGGTAACTTGGCTAACGGAAGTCAATTTTGGTAAACTTAATATAGATGATAGGGTAATAGAGGAGGTTGGTTTCACAGTCCCAAATCTAATATTGTTACAAATTGATCCATCAACTAGGGTAACCGAAGAGGGTACTTTGTGTGACTGAAAGCTGAAAAAGATGTTAGATTACCTTTCATGTGATTTGCGGTACCTGAATCAATCACCCATTTATTTAAAGAGGTGATGAGACATGCTTTATTCGACTTAGTAAAGGCATTAACTGAAGTGGATTCCCTAAATTTCTCAGAATTTATCATATTACTCAGCCGAAACCACAACCATTTTATCAGATAATGCTATAAGTAGTCATTTTTCAGCTCACACTATCAAAAATAAATTGATACAAAATCTTCCAAAGCTAAAAAATTAATCAAATCAGATCTTTGCTATACACAAATAAAGTACCATCAAATAAACCAGTGAAACAGATCAAGAAACCAAGTGAATGTAATCCAAAGTTGATTCTCCATCAAAATGTGGTTCTGTTATCAGAGATCATCATAAATGGAATTGAAAACTCAAGACAATCTCGAAGACAATACGACGAAGATTCTGGTGAGACAAGGCTCAACTCAATTTTGCTGAACAAAGTATTTTAGGAGAATTTCATGTCTATTATCCAAAGAATACAATTATTTACATACATGTAAAAAAAAGGTAACTAAGGTAACTGAATATCTAAATCCCTAGAAATCCAGTAGAATATTATATACTTACAAGAAAATATAAATATCATCTTATGATTCTCTAATATATCATTTTGTGATTCTCTATATCATCTTATGATTCTCTAATATATAATCTTGTGATTCTCTATATCATCTTATGATTCTCTAACATGATTAATACTTATATAGAGGTTTCCATTTATTTTGTTTCCTTAAATAACTTTTGTCTAAGATAATTGTAGATATTCTATGTTTCGATAAAAAGCTATATATTCAAATCTGATAAAATGCTTCGATTCTTTTCCAAATACTTATATTGTTTATAGAGGAATCTTTGACAGTTCCTGTTACGGTTGCCTCAGGCGAAAGAGGTTTTTCAAAATTGCACGATAGTGTCTCGAGAGAGATTGAATTGAACTTTTAGGTTCTTTTTTAATCTACTAAATTTTCTTGTTTTCTTTTTATTGATTGTGTGCATGTCCTTAATGCTGATGAATACGTTATACCTTTATAATAATAAAGAAAAAGAAACTCTCAGGAGAGATTGGATGGATTAGTTATATTGTCAACTGAAAAAGAATTATTAGTAAATTTGTGTTTCAAAAAGCTAGAAAAGTAGATATTAAATGAAGAAATATATAAAAAGAATTGTCTTTAGGCCCCTGCTATGGTTGAGCCGCTACTGTATCTATTATAATCAGTTAGAGAGGTTGTATTCTGGTAAGCTGTGCATTATTTTGTATTTTGGAAAATGTGTACACAGTGTTTGACTCCTAATAATTTCAAAGAGAAATCAAGTTTTGCATTCTCAATATTTCTTCCTCTCTTCATCATACTCTAAAATTCTGAAGGACCACTGAAAGCCCAGGCTTTTGGTTATTATGAGACTAACTGTTGTGTCTAAATTTTTCAGGCTCTTAAGATTTCAAAGACAAATTACCCATGCTGTAGTTGAGATCTGGTCAATGATGGATTTTTCTGGACCTACAGATCGTCTCTGCTGAGCCTTCTGCTGCACATTCCACTCATATAACTCCATCTTCTGCTCAGCGATAATCCTTAATGAGCTGTTACAACTGCAGTCAACATGACTTTTACCTTTGCTTTTGCAGAGAACGGACAGTTGCTTTCTACCAGATGTTTATAAATTGGCTCTTAAGTACAACCAATGAACCAATTAGATATTCTTCTTTTGTGGGAATTATTTTTTTACCAAAAATCATTAGGAACCTCAAGAGGTTTTGGGTCCTCGAAGGAGAAACTCGGGAAGCCCTCAGGGCTTTCGTCTATTGGTACTAGCATACCATTTGATGTGTAGATTAGGTGCACGCAAGGAGTTTGCACTCTGCTGCAGGCAAAAGACTTGTTTTTAAGTGGGGGGGGGGGGTTAAGGTACAGGTCCATTATCCACTGAGCTTCAGGACATGCATCAGTTGGCTCTTGAAAAAATTTCAGTTGTGAACGAAAAAAGAAGAGTTATGGGGAGCATATACCTTATGAAAAGGAAGGTTACATAATTCGTGCAGTCGGGAACTGGTAAAGCTGGGTATCAGAAAGTGGCTACAGCATAGGAAGTATTTGCTGTCTGTCTGTTGAAACTGAAAGCAGTTGACCCGAACATAGGACTTGATCAAATTGCTTCTCTGGCTGCAAGAGATTTTGGCATCTGCTGATGTATCCAATTAAGCAACAAGCTTCATTAAAATGACTGTTCGGTGGCAGGCAGCTGTTGTTCAACTTTTTGTGTTCCCTTAAGTAGTGATAATTTCTAGATCATGATTGGTTAGGAAATCTTTCGTTCATCATATACCGGAGATCAAAGCTGTACCATGAAGGATAAGGTCGGCAATGCTGTTTGTCGTTATAATTTATGTTTTTGTTAGCTCAAGATTCAGAAGAGCAGCATAAATCTAAACAGGAGGTATGCTGATTGCCTAAATACTATCCCTTGCAAGATTGGACAAGAGAGGTCAAGAGCCAAAAATGTCTAGTGGCCTGCACGGTCCTTTTTCTCGGTCTTCAATTTTTTTTGGACCCAAGAAATTCAGTGCATGTAGCAATTCGTTTTGATAAATATGTGAAATTAGCTTAGGAGACTCTAAATCTGGTGACTCGTAACAGTGTGGTAGCATGTATCCTTGAGCATAACTTGTGATGGAAACTAGTTCTCCTAGTTCATTAATTGGGCCTTGGGTCTCCATAACGTGGAAGATTGGGGAAAAAAGCATTGTTACCTATTCTCAGGACCAGCAGTTTCACAATTATTAATAACGTGACAAGTTAACCCAAACTTTGTAACCAAACAAGGGACTAAAAGATACTGAAAATCTATTTCAGGATGTGTCCTAAAAGTTTCGAGTGCAGTGCTGGAAGATCATATATTATCCATTGCACCTTTTGGGAGATGGATCAAATAGGTTGTTCTCCAACCTTTGGGCGAACTACAAAATCTGTTAACGTCCATGTTTATTTCTCCGTTTATTTCAATCTCATTTTTGTACTGACGTGACAAATATTTAGAATTTTCCATGTTCCATATTATTGTTGTTTCCATTAGTCTCAGTAATTATCATAGCTTAGAATCAACTCCGCAATATTTTGGTTTTTTTGATTCCTTGGTACTTGTGTTGGTGTGATCAATATTAGACTGTCTTGTCTTTACCTTTTACATAAATTCGTTTTGCAGCTAGATAAGTATTCAACAGAATTTTTCAGGATAGCTCCATGTCAGGAGGGTTTTTTGCCATTATATCGTTCAAGTATTTAGTGGCATTTTCCTAGCCAATTATGTTATGATGAACTCAACAGTCAATGGGTCTGGTATTGGCCTTTTTGTTGCTGACATTTCAGGTCACGTTTGTATTGGGTGAAATTAGCTTGAGTATCAGCAGAGGTGAACGGCGTTGAATTTCTTTTGAGAGCTGTGAATGAAAAATGGGTAGGCGTTGGATTTCTTTCGAAAAGTTTGAATGAAAAACGAGTAGGTATTTTTATTAATAAACATCAAAAGAAAAGGTGGACTTTTCTGAAAAGAATCTTTTCAATTGAATAGGTTATCACACTTCTAAAAAGATACACCGAAAAATGTTTACACCGCCTTTTATTGGCTATAAATATGAATACAACAATGTACTATGAATTTACTGTAACTAATTTAACAAAAATACTCCTTTTCATTTCAAAATATTTGGTTTTTTTTTTTTAATTTTAAATTATTAGTTCTACTTATAAAATTAAGACTATATTGGACACTTTTTTCCTATTTTACCCCTAATATTACATTAAATATAATGCCTTTTAAAATTATAATAAAATAGAATTATTAAATTTTTAAAGCTGTTAAATGTAAATGACAACTACCCACGTGACCTTTTATTCCTTTTTTGACTTTATTTAATGGTTTCAATTCTCCAAATAAATACTTCTTGATTTTTACTCCCATAACTATTGTTTAATTATTCTCTACAAGAATAAATTGGTAGAAGTAAACCTTTAATTTTTAGGTTCGTAAGGGATGTGCCAAGTTCAAAGGGGCCAATTATTTTGGGACGGAGGGAGTAACAATCAACAAGTATGGAAATTGTTGCATCAAGTCCATAGTTATTTGTCAAAATAAATTCTAAGAGTATATAAATACAGAATGAGACTTACAGAGTCCTTATCAACTTTGTTATTTCTCTCAATCAACAATCTAAAAATTCTGAAGAAAGTTCGGTTGATAACTCCTCAACTTGATATAGGTAGTGCAGAATAGTTTTAAATGCCTAATCTAGATAAAATAATGTCATAAAGGATTAGAATAACAAGAAGATAAATTTTAAGGATATATAAATGCAGATTGAGACTTACTAAGTCCTTGGGGGGGGGGGGGGTCAAACAGGTCACCACCCTAAACAATTTTGTTACTCTTCTCAACCAGTGATCTAAGAATCCTTGGAGAAGAAAGTTCGGTTGATAATTCCTTAGCTTGATGTAGGTGATGTCGAATAGCTTCAAATGCCCAAATATTAAAAAATAACATTATAAGGATTAGAAAAACACCACCAACAACAACCACACCACCACTACCAATAACACAGAATAAAAGTTTAGCATGAAAGTCCATAGGAAGCCATAGAGGTTAATGGTTTTCATAGTTAGGCACAAGTCCCTAAATAAATAGTGAACTATCTGATTGAAGCTTTCTCGGCCATGTATAGGTACTGAATGCATTAGTTGGTTGAGACCTGAATCCTATCACAAGCAATTGTTGTGCCAACATCTCTTTCACAAAGAACACTATGCACAAGCCAAATTAAGCATATAAGCATAGTTACTTTTTGATACTTTATCCAACCACATCGAATTTAAGATGTTTAATTAAACCTTTTTTTTGCATCACCTTCCAATCAAATTAAAAATTTTTAGGCACTTCATAATTACCTTAGATGAATCAACATAAGGAGGATAATGACAGTTCAATTCAGTCATAATGGTAAATTTCTTCATGCCAAAATAAATCGGCATATGATAATTATTTAACCAACACTCATCTTTTCATTGGCAGGAGTCCTATGTCAAAGAAGATGATATAATAAAGTCATATAAAATTGTGCAATGATTTTTAAAGAAAGTCTAGTTACTTCCTACAAATATTAGACCTAAACAACATTTTCAAATTTTGATCCTTCAGGAGCTTTCTAAATTCAGTAACTTCCTTTTCCTTACCTCATTAAATGATAGTATCACCCTAAAAATCATTATGCTTATCCATCGATGCCCGTAAGTCATAATATAAAAACTTGATAGTTTTGATGTCACTGTCAATGGAAGGACTATTTTGATCACTATCAAGAGATTCGACAGTATAAGATGAGATTCGATAGTATAAGATTACTGGAAAAAACTATCATGTTGATATTTATTATTTGTTCATTCTAACTATATTTATTCTTATAATTCTTACCATCTACATCCTCACCACTATCTACACCATCTTTATCTTCATTATATTTTAAATTATCAGCAAAAGCATTTCCATCAGAATCATCTCCATGTTCAGTTATATTTGTTTAGCTTTTCTTCTACAAACTTGTTAGGCCTCATTTCTTGTTTGGCCTCTAAATCCTCATTGGGATGATTTTTGGCTTGAGGATGCCTTATTTTCAATCATGAATCGTACATAGTAAGAAAGCACTAGGGTGACAAAAAAGGTTATTTATGATTATCCTCTTATTTCAATCATTTTAAATGAGTTGGGTATTTAATCATTTAAAATTGGATCAAACACGGATCATCTCATATTATCCATAATAATATATGAATAACCCACGAGTATTCACCAGTTTCACTTCTCTTAAAGTATGTAAGCGTGTAGGAACCTATAAGTTACACTTATAAAAGGTGTGTTTCTATCACAACCCAATTTTTAGGTTATGATAACACCTATCACACCCCCTGTAGGTAAGCCAACTCATAGTCCCAAACGACAAGTAACAGGACACAACTAAGAATAAATGAATAATATCAAATAAACACGAGTAAAAATTAGAAAAAAAAGATAAACCAGAACAAGATAAGAGACATACATAGTGTAACACCTAGTCAATTTCAATATAACACTCTATATTCTACATGTACTAGTTCCATTTATATGGAATTTGATAAATCCTTGTCGTATAGGTAACAGAATCAGTTTCTTATACTACGAGTGATGGTAAACTAGGTTTGAAGGAACTTCCTATACATTTCATCGCGGCACGGTCAAGTTAACATCGATGGAAGTATTTAAAATTAAGATTTAAAGTAATTAAGTATATTTAAGTTTAAGTTAAATAAAGGGATTATAGTTCAAAATGAAATAAAATATTGAGGTTCTTGCTTGAATTAATTAATCTAGTAGGTGAGTCACCTACTTGAGCTATATGTACTAGGATAAATTATCCAAGACTAATGGATCATATTTAGGCCCACTTTAATGCACTCATTTGAGGCAAAAAATTAAGTAAAAAGGAAAATAAATTGGAGAAAGGTCCAACATCCAAATCTTTCCAAGGCCTAAAATTAGTTGAATCCAATTAAAAATTAACCAAGTAGGTGCATCATCTACTTGGACTTTTGAGCAACATGAATTTCTTAAGTAGGTGCATCACCTACTTAGACTAAGTTGAATAATTTGTGGTCCAAAATGCAGCAAAATAAGGCATCCAAAATAGGGTTTTGTAAGGCCAAGTTAGCTGGTAATTTACTTTATTTTAAGTCACCAAAATCATAGTTTCTCT
>JBDJHY010000008.1:1636818-1655629 GCA_039654485.1 Withania somnifera | reverse complement strand
CAACGAATACTTACTTTAAGCTCTAAAATAGAAACTTTGAGATATTTCTCAACCGAGTTGCTAGGGATCCGAACTACTAGTCCCAGCAAGTCATAAATGACTTGGGGAAACTGCTAAAATGCTCTACGATGCAAGACGTCGTATTTATCATAAATGACCATGAGGGTCATTACATATAGCAGTTGCATGGAGTACCTTGGACCAGTAGGACTGGAACATACAATCAATTTGCACGATCTCTTTTCCCATTTTCACCTATTTTTAACTTAGAGAACTCACTTGGGGTAATTTTTCAAAGGAAGTTTTTAAGGTGAATCATTTGGGTAAGTTTTTAAATTGTTAAATCTTCGATTACCCATCAATTATCCCTCGATTTAAACATCAAATTTGGTGATTTCAAAGTATAAATTTTGAGATTTTTGAGAAAAACTTTAATATTGTATTTTTAAGTTTTGAGAGTCAGTTACTACTCTTTATATAAAATTTCATATTATGGTCCTTCGAGCACAAGAAATGTGATTTCAAAAAATATCTTAGAAATTTCTCTTAACCCTTAGGTTTCACTTTTTTCGCAATTTTAAAAATATCAATATGGGTATCAAAGTTTATATGTTCTTATGGTTAGATCATAGTCTAATAGATTTTTCTAAATAAGAAGCTCGGCGTAAGGAAAAGGCATCTTTTAAGTGGATTTCTTCATTTAAGGCAAGTGGAGGCCTTTGACTCTCTTAAAAAGTGTCATAGGTTTTTTTGTAATTATGTTATTTAAACAGAGATTAATGGGGACTATTTGGAGGTATCTGTATGGGTGTTGTGAGGTGTATTCACCTGTATACCAGAGTCAAGTATACAGGGTCTAAAACAAAGGTAATAAAATTGGAAATATGATCTTATGAATAGAAGCATATATGAAAGTGGCCATGAGATGCCTGAACTATTATTAATTACACTTACTTATTTCTTTCTTGATTCTATACCATTGAGTGGATTTGGTTAAGCTTTAAATGATTCCTCTTTGTTGTGGTGCCCATGAGCGGTCTTATTGGTTTATGGTGTGCTATTACCTCTTTTCCCGTGATTTGCATATGACATTTCTCTTACTTTAATGAATATTGATCATTGATATAAAACATAACTAAGAGGTATATGATTATACGATTGAGAAGACCATGTGGACGGTGTGCTATTTTTTATATGCTCTAGGTATATAATAAAAAAGAAAGACAAAGAGGAATATATGTAAAGTCTTATGAGGCCAATGTGTTATTTTCGGTATAGCAATGATAGTGATAAGACATAAAAAGGGCAATGCGCCTGATGTGTGATTTTTGATATTGCCATGTTATTGATATTTGATACTAAAGTAATGTGGACAATGTGTGATTTTTAGTATTACCGAGGTACATCAAACAGACATGCATTTCATCCCATGGCATTGCACTACATGTACATTGACGTGCTACTTGATTGATTACATATTTCATGAGCATGTCTGTAATGGAGTACCTTTCTCACTTATCTATACGTCATTGGTTTGTCCTACTTACTTTGTTTTTTGTGATGATATTATGAGCCTGAGGTGGTATTCTATGAAGAGAATATAACGCTAGTTGTAGTCCCGATATGGCTAGGTGAGTTATATTCTCTTGAGATTGAAATGAAAAGCCTTTTGAAAGTGATTAGAAATGTTAAAAAGATACTTTTATTAATGATGGGCACAAATGAATAGTAGAACTAGATAAGATAGAGATTATGGTAAGGTTGAGATGTTACATTTGGCATGACTTAGATTGGTTTCACTTGATTGTTGGTATTATTTGAGTGACGGTGGTACCTTTTTGATAGTTCATCATATTGGATATAGATTTGGTTGTAGTGACTTATTCTTATTATCTTATTTTACTGTTATAATCCTTACGCCCTCTATCCATCATTGACTTTTATTATAAATTGTTTGTTATGGTTTAATTGCATCTTGGTGTCTGGAGGATTGTGGTTGGAGTGATTGGGGTAGTTGGTGAGTTATTACCATTTTGTCTTAGTGTCAGTCTAGGAATAATTATGGGTACCCATTATTTAGTTGGTACTCCTTCCCTTGCTTTCTACACTTGTGTAGATGCAGAGTCTGGTACAACTTGATCATCTCATCCAGATTAGGTCCGAGACTTAAAGTTTGTGAGAGTTGAGGTAGTTGTTTGTTATTCGGAAGATGCCCAAACTCTTATCATTTTTTACTAAGATCCTACTTAAGAATTCTTTAGATTTGATATATATTTATTTATTTTTGCTTTGTATTTAGCGGCTTTCACATAGTGATACCGATTTCTGGGTGGTTTTGTAGTTGGATTTTTATATTGTACCTTCTTTTCTTTCTATTGATTTGTTATTTTCTACAATTACCCTCATAGAATTGCATAGGCTAACCTGTCCAAGTGTCTTGAGATAGGTACCATCATGACTTGGAATTCGGTTCATCATAGGAACAGACTGAATACTTGGGGCCTCGGATTTAGAATCCTTGACCCGAACCAGGTGGTAGATGTAACCCTTAGAAATTATTTTTCTAACCTTAAGGAATTGGATAACTGACCCTAGGAACTGTATGACTACCCTTCAGCTCTAAAACTAGTTCACCCCGAAAACTGAGACTACCCAAGTTCTACAATAAATGGAAGGATAACATGCATGTAGAAAATCCATGTCAAAACTAACATCAAATTCTACCATGTCCAACTCTATTAAGTTGGCAGAAGTGTCTTTATAAAAGACAAAGAATGGACAATTTCTGAAAATTCTTTGGGCTTTGATGGAGTCACCAATAGAAGTAGATATAGAGAATGGCTTTAGAAGATGTCCAGGACTACCCCCATACTTGATAGCTACATCTAAAGTAACAAAGGATAGGTAGTCCCCCCGATCAAGTAGAGAATATACATAATAAGAGTAGACCTGTAACATACTGGTAACAACGTCAGTGGAACTCTCCTATTCTTGGTGGTTAGATAAGGTATAAAATGGATTATGAATCTTATCACCGCCATCACCAGAGGCGGAAGGGGAAGCAATAATGTGGCCCTCAAAACAATGAGTCCTCACAAAAAAACTAAGTCAACTAGAAAACCATTGAACATCTGGTAACCCAATTCTAGGTAAGGGTACCAAAATCGACATTATGAATCAATATAAATATATAAATACATATCATAAGTTATTAGAGAGTAAATCATGTTTGAAATAAGTGCTCAACCTTCTTATTTAAAATATGATTGTGAAAAATCATAAAGAGAAGCATAATTAGGTGGGAGTTTCTTCTAACTGACGTACGCCATGTAAGATCGTGACGTCCAATATAATAACCCTATGCTGGGAGAGTTCCTTCACACCTTTCTAGGGTAAAAAAGGTACATGAATATGACGATCGATCCATAAATAGACTCTCGGTCTAACTACTTGGGCAAGGCCTTTAGGCTCATACCTACACTAGTAAATGTAGTTTTGGGACCTTGGGTTGTCAGCCTCGAATCTAGCAGGTGATATGATTCTCCATCCACTTGGTACTATATAGTCCTCCAAAAATATAACAAGTTCATGATATTCAATAACTTGTAAAAATTATTCAAATCGTGACATAGTTGTTCTTGTTGTATCCTTGAAGAAAATTCATAATTGCTTTGCAAGTTCATAATGCTTAACATTTCAAAAATCAAAATCTTTCATACTTTTCATGAAATATAAGATTGTAACTTGTTCTTGAACATGGCTAAACTTTCATGAAACCATAATCTAATTAAAACCCTTGAAAATCATGAAATCATTGAGCACAGTTAAAAGCTTACTAAAATATGGTTAAATCCATAATTCTATCAAGTTTGTCTTTGGAAGGAGGAATATAAAAAGAAATTTCACTCATAAATTCAAAATCATAAAATTCTTAAAGCAAGCATAATTTGGAATACCATGAAAATACTTGGACGTGACAGTGGAAGGAACCCATTACTGAAAACCTGGTACCTGATAATACAGAGTCTTTGGAGATGAAGAAATTGAGGAAATCTCTTGCTTGAACCCTAGGCTAGATGGTGAGAGATACTTGTATTCTTGGGACTTGAACGTGGGGAATGGGAAGAGAACTGAGCATTAGCGTCTTTTAATCCTCCATTTGAGATTTTAAATGATGTAGTTTAGGACTTAGAAAAATAGTGAAAAAAATAAATTACCCTTTGAGAAAAGTGTTAAATATTTCCAGGAATCAAGTCCCATGGATCGTCAAATGGGCAGTGGACTAGGTCCATGGCACTTTGGTGAAATTTGAAATTTCCTGGAACTTCTCTCACGAGCAACCCTAAGGGTCGTGGACCAAGTTTACGACCCATACTGCCCGTCTTCAAGTAGAATCCAACTTGCGTGATCCAAGGATCAGGACTAGGCCCATGACTGGGTCCACTAGTCATGGTGCACTCCCATAGGTCGTGGATCAGGTCTGTAGGACCTAATGGACTTCAGGAGAACTGGGAAGATTCCCATGAGTTCGTTCGACAGACCATGGCCATGACTATGGGACCTAAATATTTGGAATTTTACATGTCTAAGTGTTGAATAATCATAGGCTCAAAAATTTAGGGCGTTATAGTTGAGAGGTGAACCTATTAGACATTTTCCCTAAGTTGTAACCCATGGCATATGTTTAACTTACACGTCACATGGATCCTACAAGTGAACCAAAGACCCTAATGATGATGGAGATTCTTTTAATACTCATAGTAATTTAGTAGGTAAATATAAGTTGTAGGAAATTCAAATACTTGAAGAAGATAAGAAGACTTGAGAGTAGCTAAACTTTAGAAAATCATGTTGAGTTGGTTTAGGTTAAGATTGCTAATGTGGAAACCAAGTAAGTTTTTTTTTATTCAGGAGAGATTAGAGTAGAGGTTTGAGTTAATGTTAGGTGTTTGCCTTAACTTAATTTTTTTTATCATAATTGATTTTTATTTTGCTAAATGAAAATATAAATTCTCTATATTTAGAGATTTCTATCTTTTAGGAAAAGATTTTAGACTCTATAATTGAAGCTCATTTTGTCTACTTGGTAGAATCCTGGTAGAATCCACAATGTAGTCTCAAGTAATTTGAGAGTTTGTTAAGGGGGAGAATTATGAGATCACAAGTTTGACGGTGCCACTTATGTGAATTTTTTTTTTATTTTGAGTAAATTGTATTACGTTTTTTCTCTTAATATTTTATACTCTGTTTTATATAATAAATTGTTCATTTTCTTTTGTGGATGTAGGTCGATTAATCAAACCACGTTAAATTATTGTGTCTCTTTTGGTATATTTTTATTTTGTCTTATTATTTATCATTTTTTATATTTTCTTTATTAGCTTTCGCATCACACTTGATTATTTCAGTCTCAACAAGTGGTATCACATAGATATCCAAAATGGGTGTTCATATAGTGGATTTAATTCTAACCGCAACCTATTTGACGATATACATATTTTATTTGGGAACTTTACTGAAGTGTTACTCTGCATAGAGACAATGATTTAGATGGAAGAAATTTGAAGATGGAGATTCAACCTATTGAAGATTACGTGAAGAACAACAATAAACCCAATGTATTCCCACATAAAGAGGTTTGGGGAGAGTAGAATGTACGCAGTGCATACCACTATCTAAGAGTCAGGTAGAGGCTGTCTCCGGAAGATCCTCAGCTCAAGGCAAATAATATACTGACAATTTAAAAATAACATAATATACTAATAAGAAAAATAGGAAGACAAAAAACACCAAGATAACAACAAATGCAATGTTATCAACAAATTATAGTAACCTCAAATTACAAGAAGCAATAAACCTCCCCAAACTCTGGGAGTCAACCCCTATACATAAGGTACTATGACTCCTAAGTACCAAAACAAACAAAACAAACCTACCTACTTACAAAGACTAACCCAACCTGGTAAACTTCTACCCTAATACTCATCCTCCGGACCTTCCTATTTAAGGTCATTGTCCTTAATGAGTTGTAATTCTTCAAGTCCTTCATAATCACCTCTCTCCAATACTTTTTCGGTCTACCTCTACCTCTCTCCATTTCTTTGTATTTGGAGAATCTTGTTTTTGTAGAAAAACTTTTTAAGCTTTATAAATTGAAGTTCTTTTCTTATGACTTAGTAGCGTCCACAATGAATCTTAAAGGCTTTAAAAGTTTGTTTAGGGGGAGAATTTGTGAGAAACAAGTATTATAATGCTACTTGTGCGAGCCTATTTGTATTTTGTGTGAATTGTGTGAAGTTGTTTCTATTAATATTTTGTACTCTTTTATGTAGTGAATTGTGCATCTTCTTTTGTGGATATAGATTGAATGACCAAACAACGTTACACTGTTGTCTCTTTTGATATATTTCTCGACTATCTTCTTATTTGATATCTTTCGAGCTTTACTTTATTAGCTTCGGCGTGACACCTATTATTTTGGTCCCAACAACTAGTATCAGAGTCTAGGTTCAACAAGATGAGTTTTATGATATGACAAAATGATAGGGTGTGAGGCTCGATTTGCTTACCCTTATGAACTTGGAGATACACATACAAGAAGAATCTAATTTTGGGCTTCGATTGCCATAAAATACTCAAATGATGTGGATGACACAGTAAATCTCGATAACATGTGGATCGTGATGATAGAACACGTGAAAGTTAGAAGGAGAGATTGTTGAATGAACGAACAAAGTACCATCTTAGTAGCTGAGGAGATTGAGAAGCTAAATCTAAAGTATAAAATTTCTCAACAGTGTGAAGCCTTTTGAAAAACAACTGTGCAGGCCAAAACAGATAATATCACACGTTGCGAAAGAATAGCTTTAAACTAGTTGAGCCCAACAGTTAATAATGGAGTCACTCATTTAGGATCTTTCGAGGTGGATGTGAGCCTGGGAGTCAGTACTGTACCACCCTTTGCAGCCAGTAATGACCGGAAAAAGGGGTGCCAGCTTGGGTGAGGAGAATCTGAACGTTGACAAGCAAGAAAGAGGTTAGTTTAGTGGGTATGAATATTTTGGGTTTAATAGAGTAGGAGAATTTCCTTGTTCTCTCCTGAGCTATAACCTGCATTGGGTTTGTAATCCTGAATAAAATGAAGCTAGCTCCCTGTCGAAGTAACTAACTTGAAACGACATATCTCAGGAAGAAGAGAAAAGGTGTGTGTCTGTGTGTGTGTGGGGTTTTTTTTGGGGGGGGGGGGGGGGAGACACCAAGCTTCTAGCAGTGAATTATTACTGATCATATAGTTGAGAAGCATTACAGTACTAGAATCAATAAATTCCATCATGGGGCTTTCATCCCCAACCCAGGAAAGGCCAAAAAACCGGTAGTCCTGAAGAACTTGATATATGGTATTTTCATCCCCGCCACTAAAGGTTCTGGATTTGTATTCATGTTTTAGCTCATTAACTTGATTGACAGAATACATAAACCAACAGATTTACTCATAGCCATCCAAATGACATTAAGATCCATGAAGAAAAGGAACTTGAGCCAGAGCTGTTGGGAGTGAGATGTCGAGATTATGTACTGCAAGATAGGCAGCAATACCTGCAGCATAACCAGCAAAAGCAAACCCACTAACCTGCAGAGATAGAGTGACAAATATTGAAGCGGAAATGTTTAAGTGGAGAATTGAAATAGCAGGCAGCAGCATATGTACCTTCCTCATATACCAAAGGAAGTCAACTTTTTCCATTCCCATATACGCTACTCCAGCTGCTGAGCCAATTACTAGCATGGATCCACCAGTACCCGCACAAAATGCTACTAGCTGCCAGAACTCAGAATCTTGGGGAAAGGAAGATAGGTCATACATTCCCATGGTAGCTGCTACCAGAGGAACATTGTCTATGATTGCTGACACAACCCCGACTGAGCTTGCAATGAGCTCACTACTTGGTATATGGGCATCAAGGTAATTTGCCAGTTCTCTCAGAATACCTGCCGCTTCCAGGCTATGGAAAAGATATTACTACGCCAGAACAACTAGTCATATGATGTTATCTAATTCAGATGGAAATGGATGATGGTTGATAGTCACATAATGCATGAGCACAACGGAGTAATGGATTACACCATCGTTCCCGCAAAAGTAAAATAAGAACCTCTTTGCTTTTTCCCAACTGATTTCATTTATAGTCGTTACCCTGTTAATCAAGACTAAGAAATGATATAATGCCAAGTGGCCTAGATTGCAGATTTTAGAAGAGAGTTCTCACATCTCATTTAGAATGATTAAGGGTTATGACATATGAACCTATTCTCTCACGAAAAGAGTTCTGCGTGCACTTTTTTATTGCCATGCTGCTGCAAGGATAAAAACCCCAAAGATTCTGCAATACCTGCTGACGGACAATAGGATTCCAAGGAAGAAAAGAGCCCCTTGAGTGTCGATGCGTGATAAAGCCTGTGGTACTTTCAGCTGCTGTCTTTCGGATTCTCCATAGTGAATCGCATCTGTGATTATCCAGAGAACTCCGAGTCCAAGAAGCATACCCATGTATGGTGGTAGACCAGTCAAAGCCTTGAAAACTGGAACAAACACTAACGCCCCAAGTCCTACTGCAAAAACTAGCTGTCCTCGAGGGGCCATCTGTTCGGATGCCAGAACATCAGCGGAATTTTCTCCTTTCCCATTCACTTCACTAAACAAAGAAATAATATCTCATGTAATTTCATCCCTATGCAAATATTTGAAATATTTCCAAAATTCGAAAAGCTCTCCAGGTCTGCTAGAAATATACCTTGTAAGGGAAAGCAGAGCTAAAGGAAGAGCTAGAGAAATAACTGATGGTAAAAATAAGCCCTGCAAAAAGATAAAGTGCATCGCACCTGTTACCAGAACTAGAATAGAGACTTCAGCTAGCAACTGAAGTAAAGAATTCTTAAGTGAAGACTATTATACAGGTTTAGACATGATCGAGGCAGAGTGATGGTTCCAATAAGTTAAAAGCAACATGTAGAAACTAAAATACCAATTTACCAAATATAACTAATTAAAAAATGTTTTTTGTTTTAAATGAATGCGCAGAGGATAGAACCACTGGCAGCACTAAGGTAAACCATCCTCTATCACTGAAAAGTTGCATATTTCTTTCCATCATGCATACTTTATTCCATAAATAAGTGCAGTTTGAGAGAATGCAGACTAAGCTGTAAGCTTCTTTTATTCATTTCAGCACCACTTTCATCCATAGCGTCAAATATATACCCATTTAAACTTAAAAGGGGATTCCTTAAATTAAAAAGCAGTTACTGTTTCCACCAAAGCCAATACAAGCATGTTTTTAGGTAGTGCGTACCATTCAAAATCACATTAACAGTGCAATGATAATCATTGCAATGTAGACCAATCATCTTTAAATATTGGAAGCTATACCAAATAACAACCATCTAGTGCTTATTTGATAAATCTCTCCCTTCATCCGTAAAGATTATTTCCATCATTATGACACAAGGAAAGATGTGCATATAAATAAATAGAAGCAGTGAGATAGAAAATTTCAAAAACCTTCATTGTCGCTAATGTGGATATTTGGCCATGTATCCAGAGCATTGTAGTTGTAACATCACCTACGGGAGTCCATGCTCCACCAGCATTTGCTGCTATAACAACAACAGCACCAAGAATCCTGGCAACAAATAATTCACAGATTTTATACTTGTTAGAGTAAAGACAACGGAACCTTCAGAAAATGGATACAGAGCAAGCAACTGGTAGTCTAGGGGCAAGGTGAAGTAATTATAAATTGCCAATATTTATCTCAGAAGTTTCTCAGGCCTATACCTAGAAATTAAAACTTACAGTATATGGGGCTGAAGATTCAGAATCTTCAAAGAATACCAGATTCAGCTTTTAAGGCTGAGCAAACAAAAGCTAAAAAAGGCTCAGATTTCTGGGAATTACTCAAATAAATGATGTAGCCTGATATGCAAGAGAATCTAGTCTATACTAGCACAGAAATGCAAACGTAATTTATTTCCTAAAAGACTAAGAGTAAACTTTTAGAAGAACTGATCGATATAGGTGTGGTGAAAAGCTACTTAATGCTTATAAAACATCCCATCACATACAACCATTCCACTGGTTTATTCAATCAAAAACATAATTCAAGAGATTCTCATAAAAATCTTCCCCACAAATTGTAATAGAAAGACTTTGAGGTACTACAAAGTTGCATCCCAAGAGCATGTGGGCTTTCCATTTCTCTTATAGACTTCTAACCTGCTTACATACATCCCTAGTTCTTTCTAATCTTCTCTCTAATTCGAATATCAAAACCTCTTGACTTATGGAAATCAAGATTCATGTTCCAAGATCCAATAAGAACTTTAGACCAAATCTGAGAACAAAGCTTAATATCTTTGCTCCTACTATAAGGTTGTACAGATGAGGCTCAAAGCTGCTGGCACTTACTTTCGGTATTCTGAAGGTGGTGACAGTTTCCTCAGTAAAGAGACCATCACAATAGTAGAAGTTAAATTATCAAGGATTGAACTGAGGAAGAAAGTCACAAAACCTACCTGAAATTAACATTAGAAAGTTAATGACAACAGAAGGAAACAACATACAAAAATGTTGAAACAGTTTTGACTCTCAGGTAAATCATATCATTGACTCATTCTTTTCATGTGTGGTCTTCATTGTGTAATTCATCTATGCATGCCATATCCTTCATCTAGTGATGATAATTTATTCCACCCCCATCTTTTGCGCGTTATACAATACTACAATATCTAGAAGCAAAATAAAATTAAAATCAAAGTACTCATAGCATAAGCTACTAGGATCATCAATAAAAAGGAAACTCTCTTTAATTTAACTATGCATCTGCATATCAACTAAGAATATACAGCAACTTTAGGAAATAGTCAATTCTTAAAAAAACGAATGTAAGATGTCATGCATCCTAGCATAGATAATTCCTGCTTATGAACATACATTTCACAGAAGAATATTAAGATTTAAAGGACTTTAGAAGCCAATTTTATGTGATTACATATAACAAAGACTATTAAGAGAAATAGATCACAATTAATAGCATACCCTCTTTAACAGAACTGTGCATCTCAACATTGAAGAAAGAATGAGCAATTCTTACTTCGAGAAATTGTCAATTCCTAAAGATGACTTTTCCAACAGAAGAAAGTGTTCGATGCCTTACATTCTATCATGCATTTCACAAAAGAGTACCACAACTGAATATGTTGGAACCAATAGATGGTTAAATTGGTGTCTTTCCATCAAGATCTATTTTTATTAGTCCTTATTTTTACAATCTTTGATTTTCGAGGATTCTTTTAAATTTATCAATATCATTTTGAAGAGTATATAGACATTTTCAATCAAATAACGAATTTCATGCAAAATAAAACCACTCACTGTTTTTCTTTACCAAAAGCAAGATATTACAAAATCTCCATATTCAAAGGAAAAAGAAATAGCTGCTTAACTAAACAGAGTCGAGAGAAATTTGAAACAGGAAAGGATATTGAATCACTTACCACCCAAAGCAGTGTTTTTGGCTTGCGAGTAGTGATGTTGTCAGTAACCAGTTTAAATCCTTGATGAGCATCAATTATCTCAACAATGGTCATCGCACCAAGCAAAAAGAACACTATTTCACTAACTTCAGCAGTCGCATGTGACAACTGGGAAAGAGCTATGTCACTTGAAGGGGCCTGCCCAAGGACATTAAAGACTATAAAACGACATCTGAATGGAAAATAAAAAGTCCTTTCTTCTCTAAATTCTACTACTCTGAATGAAAAAAGAATCCTAGAGATTGTTTCAATGGCCATCCAATCTCTATAAGTATTATTTTAATTAATGTACAATTTGCTTACATGTACAGCTACTTTTCCACTATGGTAATGCATAGTTCACATAGTTCATATAGAACCCTTGCACCACATTATTTGGGTGTTCACAAAAGCATTCATTTAATGCTACCATGTGAATGATTGGGGATTCAGCTTAGCACACCGATGTTAGTAATCATATAATTCCTTCCAAAACTGCAAATAAATGAAGAGTATTGCACAAGTATAGGAACAAGTTCCAATATAATAGCAAGAATACAGATGGATTAGTGACCCACTTTGACAGGGTGTGGCTAAGAATCTCCACCATGTACCTTTTCCTTGAACACAGGTATGAATGGCACAACTGATAACATAGAGTAGAAATATCCTAAGTTGCTTGGACTCCGGTGTGGGAGTCTAATACAAATGTGGATCTAGAGGTCGGATTTTTCATGGTCTAATTTTAAGATCAGGGGTATGATCTTGGTACAAGTGCACGGGTTCAGTACGAAATAATTGAAATATCTAAAAACTAGAGTTATATATTTAAATTATGAGACATTATGTGGAAAACTTACAAGGTATTCTGAAGAGAAAATATTGATCAAGTAGAGAATTAACAAGGAGATAAAAGAAAAGGGCAAACATAGAAGTTTCTATATGCAAGCTATTCCATTTTCTTTAATTTCACCTTAGCATTTGTTATGATTGCCGAAATCACTGTATCTTTCTGGAATTTCTCCGCCGGTTAAAGTCAAAGTATCGAAAATTGGATGATCAAATCCAGTAGGGGTCCCACATCCACGTCATATCGAAACGGTTGTGGCACCAAAGGAGACAAGTCTGAGCAACTTAGGAAACATCTATGTATGTTGAAACATGAAACATCTATTTTTTGGGAGAAATGTGGGGCCACATCAGATGTTGAGTGGTATAGTTGTTGGAAACTTTAAAACTAGCCCCTTCAACTTTTGAGAAGTAATATACTATGAATTTTTTTAGAATAATGGACTCTTTCAATTTAACTTTTTGATGCCTTAAATAGGACCCACATTTGAAGGAATTGGTAGATGCACTGGACTGTAAATTTCTCTTTTTTTCTTAGAGGAGGGTCCACAGAGCATACAAGATAAGTAGTATGCTCTTAATAAAGCATCACACTAATTCAAAACTGGCTAATAACATAGCAAATAGTAAAGCTAGCATGAAGATTAACAAAGCAACAACATAAATTCAAAAGAAGTTTCACTTAATGCAAGTTCTCATAAAGAGTATTGAACGGTTAAAAGTAGGTGTAAGAAGTTTGCTTTTATAAGACTGAACAAACCTTTCTCTTACTGATCTAGCTTACTTTCATTCTATCAAACACTCAATAGTCAACGTAGTGTAAACTAAAGTAATCTTACGTAAACTCACGCCTTACCCCAATGCTTCGAATGACCCATAAACTTACGGCCATCAGAAGTCCTACTCCACTTTTGTTGAATGCAAGAGACTCTTCAAATATGATGCCCATATATCCTACTCCAAACAGCAATGCCATTGCAATATCCTGAAGCATGAGATTTGATCAAACCAATGAAATTTAAATCATTAGTATGCCTGAAATAAAAATATCAGGCTCCAGTTAGAATACCTGATTTGCAGCCACCCATGATTGATTAATTGCTACTGTACCATTGACAGCCGCAGCAAGAACTGCAAAAGCCTTCAGTACATCTGTCTTTGGTTGGTAAGTAGCTTCAAATTCTCGTGAGCTTGTTTCATCAACTGAACATAAAGGATCACATGTTCCTGATGATGTTGTTAGTTCCTGAAGCAAACTTAACTCTTAGTAAAGTCAGTACGAGCCACTGCACTTCCTTTCATTTTCCTTTGTCTTCTTTTGCCATTATAATTAAGGCTGAAACTCTTATTCACACCATTAGCGTATGGAATAATGCAAGGATACTAACAAAGTATAGCTACAGGCTGTCTGTCCGTATTTTGGAACTGAATCTGAAACAACCTACTCTCAAGGTGAAACTATTAAGTTGATGAAATGCATGAGGTCCTGCCAAAATGTAGAGAGATGTTGAAAGTGAACCTGCAACTTAATCTTGAGGCCTCAAACCTTAACTCCTGTTAATTTCATCAAATGCAATAGGGGGGTCCTAAGACCAAAATTTCTGTTAAGCTAGTAATATACTAACCCAACTGATCCAAATCCTCTAAATGACAAGCTGCTGTGGAAACTAAAATCAAGTTATTGAATACACTTAAGGAATTATGCTACATACTGAAAATAGAAAAATACATAACCCATTGAGATAGATATTAAAACATGTATGATGCATCAAAATCAGATAAGGAAATCAAAGAAAGAGCTCGCATTCCCAAATTCTATAATCTTAACCCTTTTAAATCCCTCTGGTTTCAAAGAGACCCTCGGAGTATTTATGATCAACCAGTTCATTATCAATAACAATCAAGCGAGACAGTCAGCTGTGCCACAATCTTAATCTAGTTGGAATGAAATATACGATTCATCTATAATCATTTCCCCAATTCATCCCATTTCATTTCAATACTAAATAAGGATGAATCAACTGCATCTTAATCCCAAACTAGTTAAACTTGGATATATAAATCAATTACCATCATCCCCCTCCAGTCAATTCCATTTCATCCACTATGCAGACTATTTAAGGTTCGCTCTATTAAATGATTCCACTTCTGAATAATGGGGGTCTTATCTTCTCCTAAACTAGTTGGAATATACATACTGTTTCAGTCCTTTATAACCATTCCGCCTGCGCCTGTTCAACTCTATTTCATTCCAAAACCCAAAAATGAGTTCAGTTTATCTCCACCTCTCACTCCTCGGAATACAAAATGCTGGAGATGCTTTACCTCAAGCTGCCGCTCCGAATTTTCTCTGGCTTTGTCTTCGGCTTTCGCCAGAATGCAATTGCGGTATCTGGTTCCATCTCTAAATCCTGAAAAATAAGTCTGAGAGAAATGTGTTGGTGCAGGAGACAGTCCAACTGGGCGGTTCTTGAAATGACTGTGACAAGGAAACAGACACTGGCTTTTCATTGCAAGAAACATTTTCGTATTTTATATGGAGGGGGAGAGGAGAAAGAAATCGGCAACTTTGATAATCCGAGTGTAATTTCAACTACTGCAAAATTGCATGTGGGACTGTGTCAAATTATCCTTAACGAATTAAAAGATAAACACTAGGGAATTTCCATTATTAGTGGAAAAATATATTTGGCCGAAATGGGTCAAAGATAAGGAGCACTACAGGCCAGAATCTTTGTATAAACATGTTTATTACTTGCCCAAAAATTCAATATTATGCGATAATATTTAATTTTGTAATTAGTGGTTTATAATTTAAATTAATTATAACCTTTTGTATTGAGCCAAGAAGGGACACTAGGAATGTTTCCATCCTAGGCTAGGATTCCTAGCTGCTAATCCATCTGCAGAGGCACCCTTACCCCCTTAATCCACATTTTATTCTTAGTTTTCATCCCTTGAGTTCGATAGCAATTATGCATTTTTCTTATAGGTTGCGAAGCAATAGAATAGTAAAAATAAGATTAAGAGAACAAAACTTTGATGGTAGAAATCTGTAAATAACAATCTATATGACGATTACGATATTCATAATACAGCAATTACCTTAGAGGAGTTTTAGTCACTCATGATTCTTAGAAGAGTTTGAGATGTTTCTCTTGCTTTATGCTCATAGAATCTTCGTCCTTCCCTAATAAGCAAGGTTGGATTTTTATAGATTTTTTAAAAAGCTAAGAAAACTCTCTAGGTTGGATTTGGGCAAGGGAAGAATTTGCCCTTATCTTTGTCCCCTCGTGGCGTGAAATAGCCACCTCACCTTGGCCTTCACATTGTGAGATCCTTTGCTTCGTCGTTCTTGGTGAGTTTTGACTTTTCCACCCATACTTGATCAAATCCTCAAAACAAAGCATAAATATGATCAAAACATGGCTAAAACACGTGTAAATAAGGTCCACATCAACTTTTCAAATATTTTAGTCACCAACCTTTGGTATGTGGCTCCAATATTTTGAATCCAAAAGGCATAACATCGTAATAGTAGTGTTATACTCCGTGACAAAAGAATTTCTCCTGATCTTCCGAGTTCAACCTAGTGTGATTATACCTGGAATAGGCATTTAAAAAGTTGAGTAACCCATGCCTTGTCGATGCATCAATTGTTTGATCAATGTGAGGAACAGGGGAAAGAGTCTTTTAGACCTCACCTTCTTAGATTTTTAAAATCTACACATCCTGAATTTGTGATGCTTTTTAAGCACTACTGCTACATTAGCTAACCAATTCGCATATAGCATTTCCCAAATGGATCCTATTTAATCAATTTACCGACCCCCTTCTTGATGAATAAGAAATGGAAAGAGGCTACCTTCTTAGCTTCGTTAGAGAATGATGTAGGTTCATATGAGCTTATGGATTACGACCTCTGACAGAATGATGTGCCGCGAATTTACGGTACTATCAAAGATTAAAACAAGGGATTATTGTGAGTTCTTAAACATATTTTTGTAAATATGATGTGTTTTGTTCAGCTTTGCAGGAAAAATATATTCTTGTGGCGTTTGAGAAAAATAAGTTGAAAATCTTGTAAAGTACTGGTGCACGAGGTCTCCCACGAACCATACGTCTATGGCACGAGCCATATCAATGGTTGTTAAATTTTCTCCCAAGTGTAAACTTAAGGTTCTCACAAGCCATATAAGGGCAGCATGACCCATATTACTGGCTGTAGAAGGAGTACTAAGACCTAAAACCTACAAATAAAGTGAAGTGCAAAGGAAAAAGGTAAGAAGATACTATGAGCCGTAGGACGTTTGTATGTATACCCTTACAGTCATTTTTGTGTTTTACCTGTTTATTGGCATTCTAGAGCGTTCTAGTAGTTGCCCTATGTCATTTATGACTTACTGGGACTGATAGTTTAGCTCCTTGTGGTTTGATTAAGATTTATCTCAATTTTTCTGTTTCAGAGACTGAATTTAGGTATTCATTGACTTTCACATTCCCTTTTTATTAAATTTATGGGTGTTAACCCTTTTATTCATTAATAAAACTTATACAATACTTAGAAATACAAAGTTTCCCCAATAAGGTCAACCCAAAGGAAAATAAAAATCATGTACCTAAGATAAATACTATTTGACCCATGTTCTTCCAAACCCCTGTATAAGTGTCCTTAGGGTTTCCTAAATGAGTCACTATCTTTATTTACTCTTTGAGATCAAACATGCCACCTCCAATGATCTTCTTCACTTCATCTCTATGGTTCCTGTTTCTTTGGGTCATCGATACTCTCTCTTGGTGCTTCTTGTGTTTTTTGATTTCATCTTCAAAAGGCATCTTCAACTGCTTTCTTGTTATTTGTCCTTGTTTCTTTTGCTCCCTCTAACTTGATTAGATTCCAGTGTGCTCCACTGGAATGGTGTGTCCAAGACTATATACAAGTTGGAGTTCTAACTCAGGATATTTGGTCCAATCCTTGGTAAGTTCACCATTTTGATTGCTCTTTTTTCCTTTTCCCTTTGTGGTTCTTACTGATCTTACTTGCAGATGTAGCTAGGATAGAGTGAAGTGCAATGTTATAATCTTTCTGCTTCTATGGATCCCCATTGATACCAGGTTTACAGTTCAAACCTAAGTGTAGGAGATCCCAATTTTGCTGGATATCCTTTTATAGGCCGATATAGACTAGGTCTATATTCACAGTGTTGCTTTTGTAAATATCCACCTCCTGTGAATATATTTGAAACCTATTCGGGTCTAATAGCTTAGCTGTTAATAGCTCTAACTCTGATATATGGTATCTGTTGTTTTTCTATGTTAATGTCTTTTTCCTTCTATTTCCAATTCCTTGAATCCGCAAATTTTTTACTTTCTTTAACAAAAGCATAATTAGCTATGTGATTTGCTAACTTGTTTCCCTCCCTGTGGATATGTTGTATAGTCTATCTTGTAGACAAAATCTCTTGTATTTCTTCTATGTATGTCATAACATTCCAAGGAGATTTCCAATCTCCTTTAGTGATATTGCATAGAAATAGAGAGTCAGCCCATATAATCAACTTGTTCCGCTGCTTCATTTTACAATGTTTGTATGTCATTAGTACAGTTGTAGGCTTTTCCTCTATATTAGTAATTTCCTCAATTTCCTTGTCTGCTACGTAAATCAGATCTCCGTTGTTATCTCTTAGGAAAAAAGCTTAGGAACTCCTCTCTGGGTTACCCCTAGATGCTCAATCTATGTTGTATTTAACCTATCTTGGTGGTGGTAGTTCCCATGGCACTTGTGTGATTTTTTCCTTAGAAGTGTATATCTCCAGTTCCTGTATAATTTCTATTCATGTTGTAGAAAATCTTTTAGCTGGTCTCCTTACACTTAGAAGGATATGTAATTTTTTTTACATCATATTTCACTCTATGGGCAGTTGTTTTGATGCCTTAATGTTTATTCGAGTTTCTTCTTCTCCAAAGTTCCCATACAATCATACTAGGAATATCTTGATAATATGATCTCACACTTTGTTGCACTGGGGGTTTTCCACCAAAGCAATATTACCTCCCTTAGATGTAAATTTTCCATGCTTAGACCTGCAAAAGAACAACAATAGGACCATGTCCTGTTAGCGGTTGGAGATTTGAGGAATAGATGGGATATGGTTTCTTGTTTTGGTCATGTGCAACATTGGCATTTGGAAGGTAGTGCTACCCCTATCTCCTTATTATATCATCCATAGGAACTTTAGATTTTCATAACCTCCGCATAAAAAAAGCAATCTTGAATGGTAGTCCCTTCACCCAAATGTCTCTAAAAGTCTGATTTGTTTCCTCCTTACTTTTCTATAATCCTCTGTTGACCTTACAACAAACTTCCCAATTCCTTCATTGTCCAACAAAG
>JBDJHY010000008.1:1570194-1581808 GCA_039654485.1 Withania somnifera | reverse complement strand
TTCTTCTGTAGACAAGTCTAACCCTGGCCTAAACCGAATAGCAGTTGGCCAGTCACAAGAACACAAAAACAATAGAAGGAGGAGAAGTAGAGAAAGAAAAGAAGGACAACATAAAGGAGTCTAGAAATATAAAACCGAGCATAAAATAACCCCCAAGACCTGGTGTCATGGCTATGGAGCATTTATATACATGAATATAAAATACAACCCTTAATGGGGTAACAACAAAAGAATGGTTATCCAACGCGCAACTAGGATAAACCCAATACTAAAAGGAAAATCGGCCAGCAAGGACGCCAGCTGCTCATCGAATATCCAGAAAGTTTCAGCTACTGTGCTCGATCACGTCCGTTAGAAAAAATCATACTAGTACCTACATTAGGAAAAGATGTAGAGGTGTAGCATGAGTACCAAAACAACGGGTACCAAGTAGGCATCATAGGTCGATCGGGCATTCGTAAGTATAGATAAGGTAAAGACATATCAAATCAAGTAGAGTAATGGAACATAATAAATAACCCCGAAAGACAACTACAGTAGTAGATAATGAGTGCAAAAAATAGGGTAATAGTCATCAATGTATACGGTATAGGCTAACAAGTGAAAAGGGTTCTCTAACTGGGTAGGTCACGTAGACGCTGACTCGGTCATAACCAAATTATGTCCACTTATGGGGCATACCTGTAACTAGTGAAAATAAGACATGATAGAGTATAGATGACATCGATAATGTAGTTACTAATATGACTATAACGGCGGAAAGGAGAGTAGTCAACCATACTAAAGGACGGAGATTTGATATGTTCCCTCTTTAGTATAGTCCCAAGTCAAGAGGGCTATAGAAGAAGCGTAAATAATTATCATCATACACCCTCCCTCAGACAATCCAGTGTCAAAAAGGCTATAAAGGTGCAGATAATTACCGGTATGTTCCCTCTCTGGGTTGGTCTCGAATCGGGTAGAACCTGCAGAGGACTCGAACCTCATACCAGGTATAAAAGTACCAAAATTCTCCCTCTCTAGGATAGTCCCGAGTCGATAAAGACCTAGGGAGGACTCGAACCCTATACAGTGAAATCAAAAGATGACATGTTCCCTCTTCTGGATAATCCTAAAGCGAGAAGGACCCATGGAGGAATCGAACCATATATCGCTACCCATATATCCCTTCCTCGGGCTATGAATCATTGTCTAAGAATAACAACTTGAATCGTCAGGGTCCATGGAGGGACTTGAACTCACATGAGAAACCTCATAACTAGCCCACCGTAGTATAGTCATCAAGGAAAAAGTTCCAACACTAGGGCTCAATCCGTGTATCGTGTCTCGGATCGACCTAAGAATCTCCATATAAGCACAACTTACGTTAAGTAAAGATTCCCATTGTTGTCACACAAGTAGTATCCTAGATCAGGGAACTCCTAAGAGGATCTTCTCAAATGGTGGGGTAAAATAGCATTGTACCACTCATAGGCGGAGACACCAATTATATAAGTACATAAAACCCATTTCTCATCAATAATTTTTTCTAAACCATCAAATAGATGCCAAACTCTAGAACGAAGCATAGTTTCTCTTAGTGCCACCATGATCTTGAACCCAAGCTAGCCGCACTAGAGGTGCCACAAATGCCCACTAGCCCAAGTACACACGTATATAGGGAGAATTATAAATTTATCATAGCTCAGCAAAACACCCTACATAATTAGGGCCAAAATATCACTACACCGGGCTTCTAACTGCCCAGCATAGCCATTCCCACTAGGTGCAACACCATCCTGAAAGTAAGTCTCTAGCAGCATTGCTATGACCGGCTAAGTACAAGGTCACCCCATAAGGAAGCAGAGTGTCCAGCTTAGATGTACCCCGCTAATTATGGCCCTAAGGCCACCCATGTCCCAACCACACACTGAATATTTCACAGAGAACACAAATAATCAGCCTACTTAGATCGGCTCTAAAGCCACCAGCCTATATGGGGGAATAACTGCTAAGGTATGATCACTAGTTTAATCCCTTTCCCAACCTCGCTACAGTCCAGAGTCAATATATGACAATGCGCATCAAAGGTGTTACTTCTCCCGCACCTGCACTACGGTCCAGAGTCGACGTGAAATACGCGGGCAGGGCAATACATCCCAGGGTGAGTAGTCAAGCTAAGAGCCAGCAAAATAGTCCATAGGCCGGATAAATAAGCATATCAGGGCCTGAATAATCATCCTAGTATTAAGCCAACATTTTACCATACATATATTATACTAATACCCATTCTGAAGAACGTAGATTGTAGCCTACCTGGATCGACGATATCTTCTAGAAGCGTGTCACAAATGCCCAAAGTCATGTACGAATCTCATAATTACACAACACTAGCAAAAATATAATCAACTTGTCAATATGAGTAAACAAGACTCATATTGCTATATAAATAAAAGAGTCGAAGTCCAGGCTAAAATCAGGTCCGTAAGTCCTAATAGCTCGAAAACTAACAATATTTATACCCACGAGTAGAACACAGCTCATACGCCACATGGTATGAAATAAAGCTAATTTTAATGGTAGAATCGAAAGATATAATCATTAGAAATTTATATTCAATAGAATACACTATAAAAGCAAAAAACATGAATTTATTAGGTAGAATTAGGCACAGAGTTATGGGAACACGATTCTATGGATCAAAACTACAATATAATTCTTCAAGGGGCCAATATAATCTTGGGGAAGGGATATTTTTGCTTGGAACTGATGAAAAATGAAGAAAATAGCTGCTGGACTATTTTTATGTGCTTTTGCTGACGGTGGCGCGATTGCCCTGAAGGCTGTCCTCGGGCGACGATGCGATCACGACTTTTTAGTGCGATCATGCAAAAGAGAAAAAATCCAAGACTTGGCACAATCATGTTCCCCTAGCACAATTACGCTAAAGGTCAGTGCTGAAAATTCAACCTCTTGTGTCATGAATACACAAAACAACAATAGTATACATATAAATATATAATCATGTAATATCATTATCATATGCTCTGTACAAGTATTTCTAGTCAATCTCTAAGTAGCGGGCACCATCTCAATCGAATGCTAAAATATAAATGTCAACATGGACGGACGAAAAAAGGGTATAGGATCACTATATCCACCTAGCTACCCAACTCAAGAATGCTATTTTAGTACAATTATTAAAGCTATAAGCCCAGGATATCCCCACGGAGCCTACCTATCGTCCAACAATAAAGCACTACAAGTTCACGAGTAGCATCCCGACTAATATCAAACGGTCTCCAAATGATATGAAACTTGCATGAAAGTATTCTATATTTTAATTCGAGTCTAACAGTGTATTTATGCTAAGTTTCCGAATGGGCCTGAAACTGACTTGTGGGGCCTGCTCATCAAAATGGAAAATAAACTTCACTATGGGGTTCCCAACATTATCAGGAAACAGTGCTCCAAAATTGAGCACAATTTGAATGCGGGAAGGGGTTCAAAATAACCCGGACATACTAGACCTTAACGGGGTTAAAGATGCAATTTTAAGGAATTAAATATTAGAATTTTGATATATTGATGATACTAGACGTAGAATATACCTAGGGAATAAGGAATTAAAAAAAATATGTAGATTATTGTGTGATTTTATCAATCTCATCAATTGGGTTCATTAATGTAGGAAATCATGAAACTTAAGAATTAAAACGAACGAACCTTACTCAAAACGCAAAGAAAATCAAAGAGCAATGATGAGGGAATTTTTCTTTGCCTTGGAATGATGCTTGGGGGATGAATTTCTCCTTAAAATTGTCAATATCTTGAGGTTTCTATTGAAATAAGATGCAGGGGTCATGCAGGGTTTTTTATAATTGGCAGTGACTTTACTCATCACGATTGATTGCATAGACTTACTACGCGATCAAGTAGAATAATGGAGAATGGACATCGCGATCGCAGGATCATCATCGTGATCGTGATAGCAGGATCGTCATCGTGATCGCGTAAAGTAAATGCGTATAACATCGCCATCGCATGAAATACTTAGCGATCACGTAGAATCCTATGCCATCAAATTGCGATCACGTGAGAGTCCTACGCTATCGCATAGAAGGAACTCACTTGCACCAGTTGTAGGTTTTGATAGTAAACTTATAGAGAGGAAGACACTCCGAATCACCACTCAAAATACATTCAGAGTCCAATTTATGCAAATAAACTATGCACGCACACCTAGAATAACATTATGGATTCAACGGCGTAGAAAAAATCAAAATCTAAGGTCGTTTAGAATAGTTGTTGACCAAGTCAATGCTTAAGCTAAAATTTTAAGAATTCTCCACCAACACCTTGAAAATGCAACGACAAGTCTTGAAATTATATGAACACCTCCAATAGTTTAAAATTATCATTTTAGACCTACTAGAAGCGTCAGAATTCTGATCCGACACTCCAAACACTAATTTACCACCCAAGCTCTACTTTATGCTTTAAACTTAACTAAAATCCACAATTTGGCGTAAATTGCAAATGGAAACTCCAAAACACAAACTTAAGGTCAATCTCGACTTTATTTTGCATTTCGAGGCTAACAGAACTGTCAAAATTTAATTCCAAGATAGTCTTGAAGGAAAGTTGACTTTGGTCAATGAATACTTAGTTTTAAGCTCTAAAACAGGGAATTTGAGATATCTCTAAACCAAGTCACCACGGATCCAAACTACCGGTCCCTGTAAGTCACAAATGACTTGGGAAAACTACCAAAATGATCTAAAATGCAAAATATCATGTATTTATCATAAATGACCATAAGGGCCATTACAGTGACACATGCTCGCAATATATCCTAAGCACCTGAAAAGTGCGCTCAGAATGGCCATAGTTTAAGGATGGAAAGTTGTGGTCATATCAAGCTGAGTACCCGAATCACATTGTATAGTATTCCAAAAGTGCCAAGTAAATTGAGTACCTTGATCAGATATAATAGATATAGGGACCTCATGCAATCAAACTATTTGGTTAATACAAATCTGATCCAACTCCCGAGCATTGCGATTCACTTTCACTAGAATGAAATATGCAGACTTGGTCAATCGGTCAACGACCACCCAAATGGAGACTCACCACCCGATGTACTACGCAGCCCCACAAAAAAGTCCATAGTTATGCGCTCTCACTTCCGCTGGGGTTTGTCCATCTTTGTGACACACCTCCCAGCCTTTGGTGCTAAAATTCACCTGCTAACAGTTCAACAACCTAGCAATAAAGTCTGAAATATTCTTTTTCATATTGCACCAACAATAATGCAGACTCAGATCATGATACATCTTCGTTGCCCCTGGATTAATGGAATATTTATAACTGTGGGCCTCCTCTTGGATCAACCAAACCAAGTCACCGGACATAGGGACACAAATTCAATCCCTAATCCTCAAAGCATAGGCCATAACTTTACCATCCTGCATCAAAGCTCCACCCAAGCCAACTCTAGAGCATCATAATACACGGTGAAGCTTTTTTCCCTTCACGGGTAAAGTAAGAATAGGAGTAGAAGTCAATAAAGATTTGAGCTTTTGAAATCTCTTCTCACACTTATTCGACCACTTAAATGTCACACTCTTATGGGTCAATTTATTCATAGAGAAACAATAGAAGAGATATCCTGAATGAATCTCCAATAATACCCATCTAGCCCTAAAAAACTCTGAATCTCAGTTGGCGAGGTAGGTCTCACCCAATCATGCACAACCACAATCTTGGCCGTATCAATCATAATCCTTTCCTTAGACACCACATGCCCCAAGAATTCCACAAAAATCAACCAAAACTCACACTTGGAGAAATTAGACACCACATTCCCAAAAAATGCCACAAATATCAACCAAAACTCATACGTGGAGAACTTAGCATACAAATTCTCATCTCGCAACCTCTGTAGCACAGTCCTCAAGTGTCGAACACAATCAACCTCTATCTTGGAATATACCAAGATATCATATATGAAAACAATAACATAGGAATCCAAATATAGGCAAAATACACCATTCATCAACTCCGTGAACACGGCTCGGGAATTAGTAAGCTGAAAAGACATCACCAAAAACTTAGTGGCCATATCTAGTCCCAAAAGTTGTCTTCAAATATCTGAAGGCCTAATCCTCAACTGATTGTACTCGAACCTCGAATCAATCTTCAAAAAAATAACAGCACCCTGAAGTTATTTAAACAAATCATCAATGCAAGGAAAACTATACTTGTTCTTCACAGTCACCTTATTCAACTATTTGTATCAATGTACATATGGAACTATCCTTTTTCTTCACAAACATGACTGGGGAACCCCAAGGTGACACAATAGGGAGAATGAAGCTTTTGCTAAGCAAATCCCATAAGTGATCCCATATAGTAAGGAGGGATACAAGTGGGCCTAGTTCCCTACTCCAAATCAATGTATCTATCAGGAGGAACACCAGGAAGGTCAGTCGGAAATACATCAGCAAACTCCCTAACAACAGGGACTGACTCTTAAGGAAAGTGGATCAACACTAACATCCTGCACAAAGTCCAAATAAGATAAAAAACCCTTCTCAACCAACTTTCAAGCCAGAAGGAAAGATATAACTTTGCGAGGATACAACCTACACGTACCCTTCCTCTATACCCTCGGAGAACCAGACATGCATAAAGTAACTGTCCTGGTATGGAAATCTAAAATAACATAATACAGAGTAAGACAATCCATACTTAAAATAATATTTAAATTTACCATATTAAGAAAAATCAAGTCTACCCAAGTCTCGTACCCCGACAAGACAACAAAACAAGAACGGCACACTTGATTCACCACTAAGGACTCATCACGGGAGTACACACACTTAGAGAGGTATGACCAATGCATCATATGATATATCAAAACCAGCAGCAAAGTATGTAGATAAATAAAAATAGGTAATTCCCAGATCAAAAAGTACATATGCAGGCCTATGGCAAACCAGAACGATACATGTGGTTATGATGTTAGAAGACTCAAGCTCGGGTGTCCCTGGAAATTCATAGAACTACATGCGTCTACCTCTAGGATGAAGGGGAGCACAACCTGAATCTCTTCTTTCCTACAGCGCGCTCTACCACTAAGCTAATAGCCCGTCGTGCGAGCCTCCCACTGGGGGCCCGTGCACCATACCAGTCTGTGCAACTCTCCCTGTCTGTTCACCTCCCCTACCTCTAACAGGAGCTACTAGTACTCTAACTAGAGCATAAGAGGCTTAAGAACCATGTTCAGACTCTAACTGCATGCGCCAGGGACAGTATCTCTGTATGTAACTAATATCACAAGTATAGCATGCTCTAGGAAATGTAGGCAGATTTGGAGAACTCTGAGACTCGAATGGCTACGCTGTCCTGAAAATCTCTGATGAGACCTATAAGAACTTTTTGTCGTGAAGAAAGCACTCTGAATTATCTGGCTGGTGCCAGAGGTCTCCATGGCTGCCTGAAATATCACTCAATAGTTAGAATGGATGACATGATAAAAAGAATCTTTGCCCTCCAACGAGGCACTAGAAAACTAGCCAGAAGGACAAGACCTCTTGCCCTTGTTGTCACCAAACTAGACCCTATGAAGATACTCAAAACTTCTAGCTAACTTAATCACACCTACAACATGTCTCCCTCCTTCTGGGAGGCTGTAAATAGAAAATTATAGAGAGGAGAGATCAACCGCCTCATAAAACTAGATATCTTCTCCTGCTCATATAGTAAGATAGCAAAGGCATGTCTGGAAAGATCATAATAGTGAGACGCATACTCATCAATAGTCATCCCCTCCTACCTCATCTTATCAAACTATCGACACAGATCATGTCTCACACTACAAGAGAAATATCTATACACAAAAGCTCAAGAAAAAACCTCCCAAGTCATGGAAGGTGACCCAGCTAGCTTAGAATAAACATAAGAATGTTACCACTTTCTGGCGGGCTCTCAATACTAAAAAATTGTATAATCTACCCCAAGCATCTGAACCACCCAACACTCTAGAGTAGAGTGATCAAAAAATTGTATGGATACTCAATTGGCCCACCCTAAAATTGCGATGGGTCCATATTCCTAAACCTCTAATACCTCCATTTTTTCTTATCTGACATTGCAGCAATGACTTTTACCTGTATCCCCAACTCCTGAATTCTAGATCTCATGAACTTGATGTGAAATCAATGGCTACTACACTGGCCCCTGAACTACTAGTGATTGTCCTGATGGAACCTGAACCTCAGGTGGCTGACCTACCTGAACTGGAACCACTGGTGACTGGCCCATAGCGGATCATAAGCTTTCAGAATAGCATGCTGACCTAGGGTATCTCCCCGAGCTCTAATATGTGAACCCTTATGAGTGCTGACCTGAATCATGCTCTCAAGTAAACTTGTCCATGGGATGGCTCAGACGTCCGGTCCAAGCTAATCCGGGCCGATCCCAAATTAGCCGAGCCAATCCGGGTTGAAATGTTTGTTCGAAGCTCAACCCATGTGAACAGTGTCCGGTCCAACCCGTTATGAAGAATGATCCATTTTAGAAAATAATTAAACGTGTTTAATTCATACAAATATATATTTATGTAGTTTAAAATTAATATGAGTATACAACAGTTATTAATAATATTTTTATATATACTAAAGATATATACTATCTACTAACGATATATACTAAATATATTAAAGATATATACTATATACTAACCATATACACAAAATATATGGGAGGTATATACTATACACTAAAGATATCTATGTATTATATAAAAAAAATAGACCTACTAAGGATATAAATACTATATAACAACATATACTACATATATATACGATATATACTATATACTATATACTAATGATATACACAAAATATATCTTGTATATTTAGTATATATCTTGTATATATATAGTATATAGTACATACCTCTAGTATATTTTATATATCTATATTCAGTATATAATATATACCTCTAGAATATATATATATATATATATACTAGAGGTATATACTCCGTGATATACATAAAATATACTAGAGGTATATACTATATACTGAATATATCTATACTAAAGATATATTTTAAATTCTAATTATAGAAATATATTAAAGATATATTGAACATATTACGAATATATATAAGATATACTAGAGATACATTTATTAAACATACTAAAAATATATACTAAATATATATATATATATATATATTGATGTAATAAAGAAAGATAACAACATTGGAATAAAAAAGACTCAATGATCCACTTTATTTATAATATTAAAAAAATAATTGAACATTTAATACATTTCTTCAATCATCCTATTTAATTCATCAACATTAACACTAGGATCTATCGGGTCACACTGGTCAAAATTAACATATCCATATCTAGGATTTGTTTCTACTGAAGGATGTGCTAACAGTAGTTCTTCAATCTCTTCTTCTTCTTCTTCTTCCTAATCTGGAACCAATCCTTTATTTCTTCGTTCCGATCGGATCCAATCTCTAAGTCATACTAGAGCATTCATTACATTGCTTCAAAATAATTATCGATGGTCTCTAATTTGCTATTATCCCTCGCTGAATGTGCTCTCCGATGGTACTGTTAACATTGGTAGTGCTGATAAAACTAGAAAACTTTCTTGCTTCGCCTGACACCATTCCATCTGGTTAAATTGCATGCTAATTTTCTCGGGATCCTGCGACAAATAATGATTTAGTTCATTCCCTACTCCTCTCCATGAGGTAGTAGGTATCTACCCCGAGCACACGCAATAGAACCGTAGACAGTCAAGTGAAATCCAATCCACGAAATAATTTGATCTATGGACAACGTCGTTGTGGTAAAGGTCATAATTCCAGAGGAATCATTACCGCAAGGCATATAGGGAGATTTCATAAGCGCCAGCTTAACACCTCTCATTCTTATTACTTTTTCAATATGAAAGCGAAAAAAGTGAAAAATAAAAAGGTTGTTTATTTAAAACCCCAATTGTGATATCCATTCTCTCCCAATTCACACCTCAAAACGCACCCTTCTTATCTTCAATAAGAAATAGACCCAGTTTTTAGAATGAACAACTAGAGATAAAAAAGTGGTTGAGATCAAGTCTTAACTCTAGATCATATTTAATATAGCACATTCGTTAATAATAGAAAACATGCATTATATCATTTCGCCTAATGTACTGAGATTTTACTTAGCTAGTTAATGACATATTCAAATAAGTAGATTTAGGAAGTTTGAATGAACAAGGTAAATTCACCTAAGAAATAGGTTCACAAGATTTTCCATAAAAAAAACTAAGATTATAATCCCTTGGCATATATTATAACATGCTTTTAGCCTAGATTTCATATAAAAGGGGGGATTTCATATAATGCTCTATTTTAGACATCATACAACAGAGATCAAAGCAATTTATGTCTTAGGCTTTGACTATTATGGTCATACTAGTAGCAACAGAGTTACATGTGTGACATTGTGAAGCACAAGTAAGGGACACATAAGCATTTCAATTTAATCTCATTATGCAAGAACTCCTATGTATTATGCATTTATTTATCTCATGAAATTAATGATGTCACTAATCAAGAACCTTATACCAAGTTTATAGGGCAACTATGTTTAATGCAATTAATAGACTAAACCTCAAGACAATAAGAGGGAACATTAGACAGATTGTCCATTAAATACCCATGACCAGCATTTTAAAGAAAACACAAAGAGAATTTGGCCAAACTTATAAATAAACCCACATTGATATTCATGCTTAGGATGGAATTTTATATACTTTAAGAGAGAAGGCACATATTTTATCTCGTTGGTTCAATACAGTTAGTTTAAAAACTAAACAAGTGTAAGGGAATAAATGCAGGGTCACAAGTACTTCCTAGCTAGTGGAACTGCATAGATAGGGTGTTGCAGAACTAAATGAATCCATACTAACATTGAGTAACTTCAAAGCTATTTTATTGCTCATCATAGATCACCATTTAAGAATACCTAAACATTTACCATACAACAAACATAAGGAAACCAACTGACTATTATCATTAGATCAAAACAAACATCATTGATCAGGTTTTAGGACCATATATAATTTATCTAGATTAACTAACATATTTTTGAATCACACCACTTAGATCTTAGACAATTCAAGTTTGACAACTCTAGTCATGAACATATACATTATTGCAGGTACTCCTTACATAGAGTGAGCCTACTAGTTATTATATCTACCGTATTGTAATGATCCTTATGGTCATTTATGATAAATACATAACTTTTTGCATTCTATATCATTTCAGTAGTTTCCCCAAGTCATTTATGATTTGCTGGGACCGACAGTTCAGATCCCTGGCGACTCGGTTGAGAAATATTTCAAATTTCCTATTTTAGAGCCTAAAACTAAGTACTCGTTGACCAAAGTCAATTTTTCTTCAAAATGATCTTGACATTAAATTCCAAAAGTTCCATTAACTCTGAAATACCAAACAAAGTCAAGAAAGACCTTAATTTTGTTTTTTGGAGGTTTCGTTTGCAAGTTATGCGAAATTGTGGATTTTAGTTAAGTTTAAAGCCTAAAGAGGAGC
>JBDJHY010000008.1:1530560-1543745 GCA_039654485.1 Withania somnifera | reverse complement strand
AGTCATCTACTCGAGTTTTTACATCTTTATTTCTAGTCTAATTTGCACTTTAGTTATACCTAATTTAATATACTCTTCTAAATTCTTAATTGA
This sequence comes from Withania somnifera, assembly GCA_039654485.1. Classification (NCBI taxonomy): domain Eukaryota; kingdom Viridiplantae; phylum Streptophyta; class Magnoliopsida; order Solanales; family Solanaceae; genus Withania; species Withania somnifera. The sequence continues at coordinate 1,543,652 of JBDJHY010000008.1, read as the reverse complement.
TACTTGGACCTAAATCACTACTTATCTTTGGCAAGTGAATTATTTAAATATAATTCCCTGAGATTTCGATAATCCATCTCAAAAGAGCCACTATATTACTCGTTCGACCACGTACACTTACGTATGCATTTGGACGCAACGCAACTCCTGGAGTCTCAGAAAACTGGACTCACATTCATCAGACCACTGGAAGGGAGACTCCTTCCGGTTCAATGTAGTCATAGGAGCTGCTATAGAACAAAATCCCTACACAAAGCATTTGTAATAGTTGGCTAGACCAATAAAACTATGAATCTCAGTAAGGGTGGTAGGTTGTAGCAAATCACGCACTACTGCAGTCTTTGCTGGCTCAACACTGATACCATCTGAAGATACGACATGTCCTAAGAATGCCACAGAATCCAACCAAAATGCACACTTCAAGAAATTCGCATAAAGTTGCGCAGTCCTCAAAGTCTGAAGTACAATTCTAAAATGTTTCTGGTGCTGTTCCAGACTCCTGTAGTAAACAAGGATGTCATTAATGAAAACAATCACAAAGGAGTCAAGATAGGGTCTAAACTCTTTGGTCATAGTGGGGCATTGGTCAGCCCAAATGGCATGACAAGAAATTGAAAATGGCCATACCGGGTTTGAAATACAATCTTTTGAATATCCCCACCTAAATCCTTAGTTGGTGATCCCCTGATCTCAAGTATGGTGATACTCTGATCTCAAGTCAATCTTCGAGAACACGGAGGCACCCTACAACTGATCAAATAAGTAATCTATCCATGGCAATGGATACTTATTCTTCACTGTAATCTGATTCAACTCTCGGTAGTCAATACACATATTCAAGGAACCATCCTTCTTCTTTACAAAAAAAAATAGGAGCACCCCACGGTGGAACACTGGGGCGAATAAAACCTCTGGCAACCAGGTTATGAAGTTGCACACTAAGTTCTCTAAACTCTGTTGGAGCCATGCGGTATAGTGGAATGGAAATGGGCATAGATCCAGGAAAAATCAACCATATGCTCGGGTGGGAGGCTAGGTAACTCATCAGGAAACATATCAAGGAACTCCCAAACCACAGGTACAAACTCAGGGAAAGGAGAACTAGCACTTGTATCACAAACTAAAGCTAAATAAGTAGAACATGCATTGGCTAGACATCTACCAACCCAAATACTAGAAATAATAGGCACCCAAAAATAAGTACTAGAACCCCGCCACAAAACTGGTGGTACCCTAAGCACAAATATAGTCACGGTTTTGGAAAAGCAATCCAAAACTTCATGATAAGGAATAGCCAATCCATTCCCAGAATCACATCAAAATCAGTCATATCAAGAGCTACCAGATCAGCTCGAGTGTCCAACTCCCATATAGTCACAATGCAAGCTCTGTGGATCCGATCCACCACTAAGGACTCACCAACGGGGGTAGCTACACTCACAGGAATAGGTAAAGGCTCATTCACAATACCCAAACAGGGTGCAAAATAAACAGACACTTAAGACAAGGTAGATCCAGCATCAAATATCTCTAAGGCCTACTGACGACAAACAAGTAGAATGCTAGTGAAAACTGCATCGGAAGACTCTACTCTAGACCTATCTGGTACTGTATATAGTTGACGACACCTGGTGCCCTACTGATCTCTCCTATTCTCCCCTCTTCTGCCCCTTAGCCCCTGCCACGACCTACTCTAGATGTTGTATGGCCTCATCTGACCTGTGGTGGCACAAACCTCTAGGACTCTATAGTCTGACCTGCTGGATAGATAGGCCGCCGCTGAGGGCAATATCTGACAAAATAGCCTAAGCTCTCACACTCGATATGAGCCCGGCATCTGCCTCGACCTATATCACCGGTTGCACCTCTCTGACTGCCTCGACCTCGATACTTTGTAGATGTGCCCCTGATGGGCTAATTACTCTGGCCAGTGCCGACTGAAGGTAACGAGGCTTGAAGTTGCCTGCTAGATCATTGTTGTGGATGTGGTGGCCGTTATGGTTTATTTTTATGATACCAAGTCCCCTAGAATTGAGAACCACTAAACTCGCCTTGATGGCCCAGCCTCTTATCACTACCTCCCTCTAATAAATAATGATGCCTCTCCATATTACGTGCACGGTCAATCACTGCAGTATTGGTTTACCCCGAGCCAGTAACGCCTCAACGTCCATCTGTAACTCTACTCCCAATCCAGCTGCAAAGCAACAAATTCTCTCATCCTCAATAGATATAATAGCGACTCCATGTCTCGATAGTTGAGAAAATTATGCCTTATACTCTGAAACTGACATCTCTCCATGCTGTAAATTAATAAATTGAGTTCGAAGCTCATCGTGAACACTCCGCGGTGCATATTTTTCCATAAAAGCCTCAACAAACTAACTCCAAGTCAAAGAAGGTGACCCTGTCAGTATGCTATCTCGATGTGATCTCCACCAGATTTTAGCTCGACCCTCTAGCTGATATCCAATAACATCAACCCCGTGGGTATCCCTTAAGCCCAATGTCTGTAGCCTCTCCTCACACTCAACAATAAACTCAGATGGATCCTGACTGGACTCACCTGAGCATATCAAAGGCCCCATATAAGCAAAATGATCATGCATCTTCCGATCCTTGGAAGTCATAAGAGGAATCCCATACCGAGCCTGTAATGGTGGAACTGGGGGTGCTGTAGGTGTTGGCCGTGGAGAAGGGGGGATAATAATTGGCTTTAACACTAACTGAGTTGGGGCACCTTGTGTTGCTCCCTGTCCTGAGGTCTAACCCTCATCTCTACCCATCATGGCAGACGTGTGTCGCCACATATCTCTAGGTGCATCATCAGATAGTGGCGACATCTCAGGTGGTGGTATCTCTCTATGAACTTGCTTTGTCTACTACACCCTAGCTCGACCTCACCTTGGACTCTACCTCTAGCTCTACCCCTGCTCCTGACAAGAGCTCTCTGAGGAGGTGGGGAAACATCATCACCTCCGGATACCTTCGATAAAGGACGTGTATGGACCATCTGTGAAATAATATAACTTAGTTTACGTATGGTTGAAACTGTTGTCTTGTCTTATACCTATTACTAACTACTTATTATCTGCTAAGTTTTATAGTTGAATTTATTATTGTTATTCTTTACATATTGTCTTCTATTCTGAGTCAGTTGATGATACCTACTCGGTACATGTTGCTCTAGTACTAACCCCCTACCTGTACTTTTCTTTTGTTGAGTGCAGCGAGTGTTCCACCGACTCAAACACACCTTTATATCTAGTCAGTCTCAGATATCTCAGGATTGAGGGTGAGATTCACATCGGCTTTAGATTCTCTCTATATGTTTTTCAGCTTGCCCTCGATTCAGGCACTTGGATATTGTTGTTTTTAGACACTTTTGGATTGTTTTAGACTCGTTGCTAGATGCCGTTGGATAGGTGACTTTCAATTCATGGAATGTATTAGTCTTTAGACATATCTCTTTCTGTAGCTATCGGATTTTACGATATTTGATTTCATCTTATCTTATTTATGAGAATGATAATTAGTAATGAATGAGTTTGAGTTCGTCGGTTCTCCAATCAATAGGGTTTAGTGTGGGTGTCATTCATGACCTTTTTTGTCGTGACACAACACCTAACTCCCCAAAATGGAATATGATATAAGAATTAGGACAAAACCTTAACAACGCCTAACTCCCTACCAAGAAGGTATATTTAATTTTTAAAAGGTATATAACTGACAATGTGTTTCACCACATAGGTCAAATAATTTCTAACAAAGCATTCAATAATGACCTCCAACTTACTTCATTTCAAGTAAATATTACATTTTCTATTCGAGTTACATGTATGGATGTATAATAATATGGATATATAGAAAAAGGGTACATGAAAGTAGTGTCAACATTGAAATTCACTTTTTTGAGGAGATGGGCACAAGGGTAAATCATGAAAAAACAATAAATTAAAGAGTCTATCAATTATTTAGACGAAAAATAAGAGGATCTTATTCAGTGTAAATATCATAATCAGAAGTTGAAGGCAACTTTGAGTCAAAAAAGACAACGAGAGGAGGTATCAATTAATTTAGCAAAGTAAGGTTCTAAGCCTTTTTGATGCTTCCAAGATGCTCTCTCTGTGTCCAAAAGCAGAAACCCTTATGTACCCTTCACCAGCAGGACCAAATCCTATTCCAGGAACTGTAATAATGTGAGTCTTGTCAAGAATCCAATTGAACACATCCCATGATTTAGAACCAGGGAAATGAACCCAAACATAAGGCGCGTTTCTACCTCCATAAACTCTTAATCCCAACGACGTAAAAGTGTCAACTAAAATCCTTGCATTCTCTTTGTAGTAGTTAACCTTACACATAACTTCCTGGAGTAGATTGTACAAAATGGGAAAAAAATTTAGAAATCCTTTTTCAACATCGATGTAGCATATTCTTTTATTTTGAATAATAATCCCCTAAACGCACATACCTTGAAACACTCTCGTGAGAGGCAAGCCAGTCCACCAGCCTGAGCTATGTTGGAAGCGCCATTAAAACTCGTACATATAATGCGATTGAAATCATGTACAACAGGAAATCCATTTGAATAGAGGAGTTCCTTAGGCACTACAGTCCATCCCAGACGGACTCCTGTGAACCCAGCACTCTTTGAAAAGGATGAGATCTCAATGGCAACCTACAACAAGAAATATTAATTGTAAAAAAAAAAAAATTGAAGTTATAATTATTTGTTGAACAAGTCTCACATGACGAGTTTCATAGAATAATACCTTTCTGGAACCTGGTATCTCATAAATTGATTTAGGGCTCGAGTCTAAAATATAAGCAGCATAAGCTGCGTCATAGACAATAATTGAACCATTTACTTGTGCAAACTCTACAAGTTGCTGCAGTTGCTTCCTTGATGCTGCATGACCACTGGGATTATTTGGAGAACAAAAAAAGATAACATCTGTTCTTTCAGTTTTGGACAGATCTGGGAAGAAATCATTCTCTGGGTTACACTTCATGTACTTGATATTTCCATATCTTCCGGATTCATTCTTCAAATCACCACTCTGCCCCATAATCACACTTGAATCTATATATCCCTGTTTTTTTTTTTTTTTTGCATCAATTAGTTTGTGTGACAAAATTTAATTTTCATTTTTTTGTGAATTTACTAATTAGAGTTATTACTAGATCCTCCTTTCCCTTAATGCTGGAAAACAGCTTAAATCTTTTTGTCTTTTAAGGCTACCTAATTGATAATCATGAGATTGATAAGCTAATAAACAATTAGGTTACTTGTTACGACAGATGAAATGTATTGATAACCTAATCATGACAAGAATTATTCTTTACACTGATCAGAATTACTTTTAGTGTAAATAAGTTGGAAAAAGAAAAAATTAATATACCAACTTACAATGATCTCTTCTTCTTCATTATCTTTTTATGGGGGTGAAAAGAAAAGTAAGAGCTAGAATTACTCACTGGAAATGATGGATCCTGCACAGCAATTGACACATTGGAACCTAGAAGGAGCTGTAAATGAAGGATAAATAAGGACCAGAAAAAGGACTTATTGTGCAACAAGTAGAGTAGATATGTCAAAGAAGTCATTTTCTCTATACCACAACTATTTTTAGTATAATTTAGATACTGTTTAAGTGACAACTTGGGAGTGTGGGATAATAATTTAGGTACCTGAACTCTTGAGAGATCACACTGTGCACCATCAGATACAAAGATTTCATCTTCTTCTATCCAAAGATCTTTATATAATGTTTCTGCAATTGCTCTTCTTAGTTCCTGTGTAATTCAATACATTGGCAAAATTGCATTCTCAGCATACTTCTTTGAATGCATGTTTGGTAAACAAGATAAAAGAAGCCAGTTTTACTCAGAAAGAAAAAACAAAATGTTCCACCTTGTTCCCCTGTTCCATTCCGTAGCCAGTATATCCTTGAGGTGTTGAAAGAGCACGTGCATACTGCAAATTCAAATTATCAATTACGTGATTGCAGTGCTCGATCTAGTGGGCAATGCACCGTTTCAAGGTTTAAATTTTGTTGTTGGCAAATTTAGTGTTTGCGATGTACGTATTCAGACAAATTCACAAGTTTTAACAAAATCATACCTACTGATGCGTATTCAATGTGTAATCCATGAGAATCCATTGATTAATTTGGTCATAGGCTATGTACATGTGTTGAAAGATTCACTGGATATTTATAAATAATATATTTTCAACTCACTAATTTTGATGGAGACGATAAATTCGTGAATCTAGCTCATAAAGTTTAAACTCTGAATTTGTATTTATTTATATATGTGAAAAACTATTCACTGTATAGGTATAATAAAATTGTGACCTTAATTATTATTATACATTAATTTGAGATTGTTGCAACACCCATAAATTTTAAATTTTGTGCCATTGTTGATCCATTTGTAGAATCAATATGATGTTTTAAATGACGTACAGAGTATAGTAGCATCAGCATATGTAGCTCTACATACACATCTTTATTTTTTCCCTTATCATTAAAAATATGATTATCTTTCTTTTTTGGATCAGCCAATTACTAAAGCATCATAGGACTGTACAAATAGTTCAACAATTCTCTAATACAAAGAGGTTATTTTTTTTTTTTTTAGTAATCAAGAGGTTATTTTAATTTAGTTCCATTAACTAAACCTTCGTTAAATGGTAAATAGCCTACTCTAACATGTTATATTACATTAATGATGTAAGAATGTATTACACCTATCACCATAAAGAAAAACTTAAATTATTTAATTAATAGCTTTCATATTTGTAGGGGAGTTTCCATCAAGTATGTATAAAATAGGGCTGTGCACCATGTGAATTGGATCGATTTGGCAGTAAGATTGAATCAAAATGTAAATAAAATGATGTAGAATTTTCTTTTAAAAAAATAAAAAAAAATTATTGAAATGACTCCTAAAATATGATCAGATTTGCAGTAAACATTTAAACTTTCCATGAACTTATTACCCCTTAAACTAGTTTAAACTGAAATATATATCTCCCTGAATGGTGAAATGGCACAGAAAAATGTAGTTCACTGAATCTCGTTGAGAAGGAGAGAGAAAGCAAGACACAAATAACCATATAAGAGCTGCTAGGTGAACAAATTTCGCGCTATACGTGGGGTCTGGAGAAGGCATCACAAGAATTTATTGTACTCAGTGTTACATTGCATTTATGCTAGATATTGTTTCCAAATAAACATATGAGATGTATTGTTAATAAAAAAAAATAGTATTTTAATATTTTTTGTTATTAGTTTTCTTTTTTTATAAGAAAAAGATAATGAGCATGGAAAGAGATTTTGGTGGAGCTTGTTGAAGGAATGAAAAAGCTCATCGACGGCCATCAAGGAAAATGAACGGCGATAATGCACATAGAATTCAAAAGAGGAAAAAGAAAGCGAAGGAACAAGAAAATAACAGGAAAAGATTAAGAAAAAAATTATTCCCTTTGCTAAAGTATCAGGTGCATGCACTTCAACCTGGGATTGACATTTCAAAGGTGTGTGGGATTTAACGGGCTTCTCTGAAGTTTAAGTATATTATCTCTATTGTAAATCATGCCATAATTAGGTATTATGCTAGCCATTTTTCTAATAATTTTTTTAACTTCAAAGTCAATCCTATATACTGTGTTACAATCACCTCATATTGATAAAATGTCTATAGATTCTCTTTAGTTTGATTTGAACTTCGCTCATCTTTATAAACATATATTTTTTCCATATCAAATTATATCTTATTTTTCATTTTGACCCATCCCAAAAAATATTTCTTCTATATTTAATAAGTTTTTCATTTCTAATGTTCTACATGACAAGTTTAAAAAAAAAAATTAAAAATTACACACATCATTCCATTAAGATTATAAGAGTAACTTTATTTTTTAAAATTGGTACTCAGTGAAATTAAATCACTTAAATTAAAAAGGATTAAATAATATCTTTGGGCAAGTAACTTCAGTCTTTTAGGCAAGAAAAGTGCTTAAACTTCCCAAAATCATTTAGTAGAAAATACTCAAAATTTTCAAACTTGTTTAATTCCATCCAATGACCCTTTTGCTCAAAAAGAAAGTTTAGAGAAAAGACTTCACAACATAAAATTACTAAATTGAGGGTAATTTTGTTCAATTATCAACGACCGTTAAATAATATAATAATTATTTTTTCCCTTTATCTTTTCAAACAATACTTTTATACTCTCTGCATCTCATTTTATATGTCATATTCTGGATTTTGAAATTCAAATATGTGTATCTTTAACTGTAACTTTCTATATTTTTTTAATATTTTAAATTTTTAATTATTGTGACCTATAGTAATTTCTACATAGTTTTAAAATATATAAATTTTATTTTAAAATATTTAAAATTCTCATATCGAAATTTACGATTAAGTTTAAATTATTTGACTCGCGAAAAGTGAAATGTGATATAAAAATTGGCAAAGAGGGAGTAGCTTTTTATATTCAAATAGCTTCTCTTCAGCACAGCACACCAACTAGTAGTACTTGATTATCTTACGCACATTTGCCATGCTCAAGGCTACAGGTTGGGGCAATGGCTGTGTGGTGTCACCAACCCCAAGGCTTATTACTTTAGCATTTGGATGCTTCTCCACGTGCTTAAGTTCCCTCTCTAAGATCTGTTATGTGAAGAAACATCGATCAGTTTGCAAAAGACAATAATACCTCATCATCAAACTAGCTAAATCACATGCCATTTATACTAGTATCAACCTAGACTTGCACAAGTCTTCACATAAGGTATATATCTCATGCACTAACCTCAGGAAACAAATAGTTAGATTGCAACTTCTCCAAATTTGGGTTACGGGCTACTCTTGTTGAATAATAACCTCTAGTCCCTGCATGGATTTGTAATTCCATTTAATCATCAAGTAGCTATCAACATATATAATGAAAACGAAGACCACAAAATAATGTAAAAGAGAATCTAAATTAAAGCCTTCAATTTCACGTACCAATGTCCTCTCTTTGCACTTTCAAACTGCGTATGTGATAGAATACAGATCTATTACTCAGATTATAGTGATATAGTTATAGAGAAAACAGTAAGATAGCTATAAAAGTCAAAGAAAAAAGAAGTTTAAGTGATAAAAAAGATCTTACCTAGCTCTAGGCTGCAAGAATAGAGAAGTGGTTATGGAAAGCATCTTGTACATTAATTTTCTCTTCTCAGTATCCTTGACAAGTCTGAGATGTTAAGGGCTGTTAAGTTATGAAAAGTTTGATAGAAGGATGAATTTATATCCTTCGTATAGAAGGGAAATTCAGCTACAATTTCGAAGGAACATGTCACCACTTTAAGTCTAATGAGTCATTTGACTCTTTGAGAACAAATTGTTCACACCCCTCCCCCCCCCCAACAAAACCCACTCCCAATAGGCTCATTCTTCTCACTTTCCATTTCTTATGCATATAACGACTTTAATTCACTAATTAACAGTACAGGTGGCAGTCGGATATGCACGAGTTGAAAATGAGTTAAGTTAAAAGGGATAAATTTGATATCCGACCTATTCATATTTGAGATTGAAAAAAAAATGAGTAAACTAATGGATAATATAAATATCCATATTATCCTTTGCTTCCTATTATGTAAAAGAATTAAATTCTTCCAAATTACAAACAGTTCTTTGTTTTTTAAGGTGTGTTTGGTATGAAGAATAATATATTTTCCATGAAAAGTGTTCCCTTAGAAAATCTTCTCCTATAAAATAGGTGGTCGAGAGTTGGAATTGCGGTCCGCATTGAGGATCACGAGTCAACTCTTAGATTAGTGTTGTGATCAGGAGTCGAGTCTCAATATTTAGGTGTCGAATTAGGAGTTGGGTCCCGATAGTTTGGTCTCCAATTAGGAGTATCAAGTCTTAGGTTCAAATTTCGGTCGGGACCAAGAAACAGGTCTGTACTGTCCCGTCTGGTTGTTACTAAGTGTCATAGGGCCTAAGCTCTCTAGAAGAGAAACCCCTAGGATGAGAGTTAGAGCATCTCAAGCTGCTATAATTTTGGTTAGTATTCAAGTCATGTGCATTTTTATAGAGATGGTAAGTTGATGGATTAGATTTAGGATGTATAGCATTGAGATTAGAATTGTGGATTAGTTTATCTTTCTATAGCACTTATGGGGTTGAAATTGGTGTTTATAGAGCCCGTGAGGGTTAACATTTTAGGCTTGGACTATGTTGTTTGGACAAGAAGAAATGTGTTGTGTTTGAGGATTTCCCTAGATTTTAGAGGATTCACTGCTCTTCGCCATTGTGATGCGTATTTGACGGTCATAGAGGTACCCTCATAGAAGGAAGAGAGATTGTTCTTAGGCATATTTATACACCTTAGTGTCATTATCTATGTACCATTTAGATTAGTTTTGAGGAAAACTTGATATGTTTTGGATCTTAAATAGAATAATGGTGTAAATATATTAGTGTCTTGTGTATAAGGTTTAATTTTCTTTTGTCCAAAACAATTGCCATAATAGAAGAATAATTCTTAGACGAGATAACTAGTACAATCAGGCTAGTTAGGCTTGTTCTAGTGTACTTCATTTGAGTTTTGTGTATTGGACGGCCTAATATTTGTTGTGAGTTCTTGTAGTATTCTTTTGGTACTGATTTGGAGGCTACATAATGATGGAAAGAAGCCAACAAGGTCAATGGAAGAAGGAGTGAACTATACAAGTGCAACTAGTTAAGACTAGCTTAGCTTGTGTTTATTTGTCTCTGAGCTATGGAAATTTGTTTGTAGGCACTCAATGATGAGGAACAGAGATTTTTTAGCACCTATTTTCAGATCGGTATGAGTTATGGAGATGATGTAATCAATATTCAAGTTCAACATGAATAAAAATAACAAAGAAAACTCAAGATGAGATGAATAGCTTAGCCTATGCTTATTATCTTAGTTTGATTGTCTTTGGCGTATTGTGACTGAATGTGGCATGTTATCGCTGTGTTGGAGTACATTTTCAGTGGAAATTAATCTATGTTGATAGAGGAATCAATAGGCATACTTGGGAGAAGATTTGAAAGTGATTTCGGGCAAGTATGAAGTTGAAGGATTGAGTGGCGTGCCACCCACATGCTAAACAAAGAAGAAGAAGAATCTAGGAAGTGTAAGACTAAGTGGTACACCACGCCATAATCAAAGTACATAGAATTGAAAAATCAAGTCATATACTCATTGAGTTGGGCCTCGCACCAAGGCCATTTCGACTACAATCTTAATTAATTTTAGCTCTTCTAGTCCTATTTTAAGTGGGGAACTTATGGGACATAATCCTAATACTTTTTGGACATGTTGGGAGAGGCTTTAAGAACTATATAAGGAGCACTTAGTAATATTTTTATACATCATTTTTGATAAAAATTGTTGGGGATCAAAAGCAAGAGAGAAAAGGGCTCTACACCTAAGGTTCTTCTTTCATCTTTTAATTTTTTGTAAATTTTACTTATAAATTCATATTGTTTGATTCATTTTAAGACTATGAGTGGATAAAACCCTCATTATAAGGTTAAGGCCATGAATCATCATTTTTTATCTTAATTTAAAGTAGGTTTATTATTGATTATCATATTTTGTTGTCGTCAAAATCTTATTTTTAGTATTCTAAAAAGCAATGAACCTTGAGATAAATCTATATGCTTGTGTTGACTTTGGAAGAGGTATGCATGATTTAGATTGTAAACTTTGAGTTTTCAGATCATTTGATTTGTAAAACAAAAGATAGATATGTGTATATGATACGAAAATACCTAGTTCGCCACTCTTGATAAAAAATAGAAAGATAACTCAATCGTTTGAATGTCAAGTTTTACTCATGAGAACATAGATGTAGGACTACATGTGAATACATAACTATATGCTCGGAAGATCATAGTTATATAATTAACCCTATAATCAATAACCAAGATAATCAACAAAACCTGCGATAGATTTATAGCTACATGAATATGACATGAGCCTTAACCCTGGACTTTTTCTCCGATATTGTTTACAAAAAAATAATAGTGTTTTTGCTAGTTTTAGATTTTAGTTTAAAATACAACCACACATTATTTAATTGCTTCTCGCACTTAGTTAATCTACAAGTATTATTGAATTTAGTTCTTCACTAACAATAAGAAGTCCCTGTGGGTACGACAACTCGGCTTTGAAAGAAGTCACTATATAACTTGGCAAAACCATGTACACTTGCTTGTGATATTGGGTACAACAAGTTTTTGGCGCCATTGCTGAGGACTAGTTAAGATTAGTGAAATTTTAGTTTTGAATTTGTGGTTTTATTATCCAAAGTTCTACTCATCTTGGTCTTATTTCTAATTTACAGGTACAAGTTTGTTTTTTTTTAGTTAAGCTGGCACTAGTAAGGATTTGGTTGAGCTACATTATTGACGTTAGCTATACTATAACAGATCTATTTATGCGAGTTATGTAGGGACTACATGTACATGTTATATGTGGGCACGATTTGCTTATGACCCGAGTCAGTGTTTGTGTGACATACCCTATTAGTGGATCTTTTTCAACTGTAAGTCAATACTGCATATATTGTTGATTATTACCCACTCTCTGCTCCCTATAACTTCCATTTTAGTTGACCTTTATGGGTGGTTAACTATGCAGAGCTAATCTACTTACTTTGATTTATCTTTACGTTATGTATGCTTAATGATGCCTAGTTGGACTATGACTTTGGGTACCTGTTATTTTGGTACTCATGCTACACTTCTACATTTTTTTCTGTTATAGGTACTAGTACGAGTTTTCCAAGGGATTTGATCGAGCATAATATATGGTATTTCTTGAGACTCGGTGATCAGATGGCATCCTTGCTGGACGGTTTCCTTTCAGTTTTGGGGCTATCCTAGTTGGGTAGTGGATAGACTTTTCTTTTATAGTTTACCACACCAGGTGATGTATTTTATATTCATATATATAGATGCTCTACTGTCACAACCCGATTTCTCGGATCATGATGGCACCTACTATACCACCAGTAGGAGAACCAAACCCTGTAGTCCATAG
>JBDJHY010000008.1:1507726-1521198 GCA_039654485.1 Withania somnifera | reverse complement strand
AGTCCAACAACCCTTAAGAGGAGTCTTTAGGGGAATAATTAGGTATTCAATTATTATTCTTCTTCTTTGATCGAGAGAGGAGGCTAGCACAATTGGAGGAGGGAGAACTTGGAAAGAAAACATCACAATTACATCTAGGGTGAAGACTATTCTTACGATTACTCACAGTATTTGTTATCTACGAACTCCGTAGTTATTATGTATTATATGGGATAAAAACCCTAGTTTAGGGCTTGTGGTTCACACACCATGTATGGATGATAATTAATATATAGTTTTGGTTTCCGGTTAAATGATTGTTCTTTTATTTTATTATAATGGTGTTTCTAATTGTTGGCCACTATTGGAAGAAAATCTTATGCTTACTAGGTTGTTGAATCCAATAATCTTGTGAGTGAAAGGGAATCTTGACAATTATTTATTAGTTCGGCTAATAATGCTATATGAGGACTTTAACTTGAAAGTGCAAATTTAGAATTCAAGATAAGGTATTACCTAGTATATAATTAAAGTGTATATAAGATGAAAATAGATAAGTGGAGGTAGAACTTGGTGTAATTCAGGATTAAGAGCGATTCTAGGGCTATGACATTTCACACACACACATAAGGACATAACTTAATTTAAGTTTTTCGTTCCGCCGATTGTTGAGTTGAAGGTTGAAAGTATCACTAGGGATTGATTGTCTGTTAGTCACCAATTAATCAAGCAACAACTATGCCCAATTAGAGTGTTGTTAACTTTTCATAAAAGCATTAAAACCATCTTCCCTAGTTTACCCAAGCGAAGAAACTAAGTACACGATTATGTCTTAGTTAACTAGTTATATTACAAATCTCGGATTAACATTAATAACATAAACACATTTCTTCTATTCCCATTCACTCATTATTGGATTCATTAGAAACACCATTATAATAAAATAGAAGAACAATCGGTTAACTGGAAACCAAAACTTTATATTAATTATCATCCATACATGTTGTGTGAACCACAAGCCCTAGAACTAGGGTTATTAGCCCATACAATACATAATTACTATAGAGTTCATAGATTACAAATACCGTAAGTAATCGTAAGAATAATCTTCACCCTAGGTGTAATTGTAATGTTTTCTTTCCAAGTTCTCCCTCCTCCAATTGCGATAGCTTCGTCTCTTGATCAAAAAAGAAGAATAATAATTAAATACCTAATTCTGCCAGTAAAAAGCCTCTTAAGGGTTGCTGGATTTCTTGGTGAAAAGACTCAATTACCCTTAATAAGCCTAATTAGAAAGCTTTCAGCCACCTTACGCCAAGCCGAGTCACGATAGTGATCAGTGTATTTTTCCTGGAATTAATTCTTCTCTTCTTGGCTTGCCTTCCAGTTTTACTGCTATTCTTCCATATTTCCAAATAATCATGTAAAAGGTACTAATCACATTGGTTAGTGGTGGTTTAATATGATAACTAACAAAATCATCACATACTACACAATTATCCTCAAAACAAAGCTAATTTATACGCATTAAGTGGCTTTATGGCAGGTAAAAATGCCTAAGATCAAAAGACTAATATAGTATAAAGGGAATCTATTCGCAAAAATGAAGAAGAATCAAACATGCATTGCTAATAAGCACTCCAGAGGGACTAACAACCTGAACCAAACGTAAACCAATTTCAATTAGAAAGGGCCTAAGGACCCGTATCAACTCGCTGAGGTACACCAGTCACAGCTAAGGTATAATCACAATATAACAATCCGGTACCTAGGTAGAATAGGGTAAACTTCTCATGCCTGATATCTACTGAAAAAACTAGCCAAGAAACTCAAATCCCTCATTAGGATCCACCTCTAAAATTTCCTCCTCATATACAGGAAATAAAAGGACCCTACAAAAAATATCCACCACTCATGGTAGGACAAGACAAGGGCGCTCAAATCTCTGTTTTGATATAGTAAGGACTGCCTAGAAAAATAGGAACTCAACTCCTAAATTATGGGTCCATAGTATATCAAGGACTCACAGGTACCCCCAGGACTAAAAGACAAGACTCAGCTCACTAATAATAATCACAACTCAGGTCTTATCTAGGAACCACATAAAAGAGGACCACAAACCTCAAAAAGGTTGAAGGAAAGGCCTAAACCTAGTCTATGATGCAACATCATCAAGGGTAAAACACTTAAGATTTCATAGATAAAGTAATAAAGAAATAAGTCAAATTTATTCCTAAGTCAAAATAAGCCACCTAGATAGGTAATAAAATAAAATTATATCATAAATAGAGATCGAAGATAGCTCACCCAAAACACGCTGCTCAAGGCCACAAATCAAAGGATTAAAAACTATTGGAAAGACTCTGCTGACCAGCCTGACTAAGGAAACCAAAATCGGGGCACTCCCTGGTCAAGTAACCAATCCCTCCATAAGAAAAACATGAACTACCAGAACTATACTGACTCAAACTAGCTGTTGAGGCGAGGCTGCAACTATTGCTGACTAAATAGCCTACACCAAGGGAAATAACTAGCATAACGGTCTGGCACTACACATTCATAAAAAAACGCTCTCTACCTTGAACAAAACCACTAAATAATCCCCTCTGTCCACCACAACCTTAAATCCAGTAGATATGCCCCTAACGGGCAGGCTACTCTAACCGATATCCGCTGATGGCAAGGAGGCCTAAACTGGTCTATTAGGAGGTCCCTGATACTGCAGCAGCGACGTATATGCCTATCGTGTCTAAGATTCCATACCTAAAACAATTGAGGACCGCTAGTAAGGCCCTGATGGCGCTTACCCTAGCCTCTATCAGCCGATTGAGGCAAGTCCTTAAAAGACTAACTGTTCTGACCCAGCTGAGTCCACTGTTAGAGCCTATGTCCATCATATTCTCTACTCACAAACCAGGTTTACTGTAAACATCCTACGAACTCAAAGGTAAGGCTGAACAAATCTGACTACAACTCTGGCTACTCAACCCAAGTTGATGTGATAACAGGGCTCTAAAAAGGGGATAATACATGGCCTCATTTCCAAACTATCCATATATGAAGCAACCCTCTATGTTCCTCCCCTCACCGCCCCTAGATGGAGTACCACGTACATTTGCCCGTTGACGGGCTCTTTGTTTGCTAACCTCATAGGTATCGTGATAGGCCCTATGAAAGGTCGACAACTGTTAAAATATCTACCCTAGGGTGTATCCCACTGCTAGCAACTATTCTGTCACCAAATGGAGTGGAAAAAATAGAAGAAACCTACCACTATACTATACCCAGTAGGATAAAGTGTGGTAGTGTACCTAATCTCCTCATAGAACATGGTTGCATAGCCCCAGAGAGTGGAAGACCCCTAATGAAATCCAACAACCTCATCCTCATGTGATGCTTCCCTGAAGCACCCCCTAGCACCTCCATCCGAATTATGGTGCCCAAAAAGACTGGTGTAATAGTAATTTATGTTGAAACTCGGGTGTTCCCAAACCCTGTGTTTGATGATATGGTCTTCTAGCACTTGATTCTTATTCTAAGACTCCAGGAATGCGCGAGGGAATCTCACTAGTGCCTACTAAGGGCCTCTTCCTAGTCATCTAGAAAGAGTAGAGCCGAATAAGGTCATAAGACACATAATGACCATACAATGCACGTATGGGGTCAAGAAGTTAGAGTCTTTCCTAAGGAGAACCTACATGTACTGATCCTCGGACTCTACCAAACATTTCTCCTACAGCCAGAGACAGTGGTGAACCTAGAGCTCTGATACCACTCTGTCACAGCCTGAAAATTGAGTTATGATGGCATTTGCATCCCACCTGTAGACAAGCCTAATCTCGGCCTAGTGCAGATAGTGATGGGCCAATGCCAAGAACCAAAAGAAAAGGAGCAAGGAGATAAAAAGAAGAAAACAAAAGAGGAGTACAAAAATACACAACTGAAAATAACTCCCATAATTTGATATCGTGGATGTAGAGAATCCATATACAAAAAAGTACAAAATAAAACCCACAATGAGGAAAAACTACAAATAGTCATCTGGACTTCAAATGGAAAAATTGTGAAGATAGAAGTAGGACCAAACAGCATGACACTGACTGTTCACCGAGTCTCCTGAAATAACACCAAGCTAGCTCGCATAATCATGCCCGTCCTTATAAGTACGCTAGGACCTACATCATAAAATATGCAGAAGTATAGCATGAATAGCAAACACAATGGTCACCTAGTAGAAATCATAGGCCGACCCGATAAAAGTAAGCTTATGAAAGGTAATGAGCGATCTAAAAAAATAAGGCATGGCACGTAATATACACAGCACAGGTATCTATATTAATATCTAGTAAGTGCAGTGTGAGTCAGATATCAGTTTTTACAGCATCAGCAAACAAGTATGAAGGAAAGTCACTATCAAGGTTTAACACATAGAACCTGGGCCACAAGTAAATCATGACCAAACGCAACACGTACTTGGAGCTCAAATGTGACTGACACAAGGAAGGATAAATAAAAGAAGAGGAACAAAAGGAATGTAACTACTAAATGTAATAGTAACTAAGGCAAGGAAAGTAATCAAAAACACAGAAGAGTATCCACGAAGCCTAGCTAGTAACCAACACATCAGCATATAAGTAACACAACAACACTTCCCCTATAAGCCTTAAGCAGTGCAACCAAGTGTATAGGGATGCAATGCAAAGGGGTGCTAAAAAGTAAATAGTGCCTGTATGCACCCTCCCAGATACAAAGACTCTGCCAAGAGAAGACCTAAGAAAGCTTCCCCATATACTTGCCCCTCCTACTCCAGTATATCCCTCTCCTAGGTTACAGCTCCTACCTAGTAGTAATATCTCAGGAATAACCACCCAATGTCAGAAGGTCCATTGAGGGATCTAATCCCATGAACAAAATCCTCATATAAATCTAATTAATTATATAGTCATCAGGTAAAATGCCAAAACACGGGCTCAACTCGTAAATTATAGCCCAATGAAAAACTCAAGTCCAGTCATGTGGGTGAAAATCTAAATTTCAGTAAAAATCCAAATTTCTTCATGTAGGAAATATCCAAAAATGATAGTGATGGTGAGAAAATAGAATCAAATGGTTTTAGAAAATATTTCCATAGTGCTCATGAGCACAGTCGTGAAAGATATAAATATATAAAAAATTAGTTTTCGATTATTGCTCTGCCTAAATCAAGTTATCTTTTAAAATATTTAATGCATGTTCACAATACAGAACTAATTGATAGCCTAAAATGGTCTAAGGTTTCTAACTAGAATCCATAAGATGACTATCAAGCCCTAGTAGCAAGGTACACCCTCTCCTAACCCAACTATGGTCTCGATCTACGAGTCATCACACCAAAGATGCAATAATTTCCAAGAGGGCACCTATTAAGGACTAAGTATACACATATACATAGGAAAACATGGACCCATCACAGCTCAGTCAAACACAAATCATTCCGAGGATCGTACAAGGCTAGGGTACGATATCGTCACATAGGGATGCCAACAATCCAACAAAGCTATGTCCGGATATCTATAGCCAAGTGACCACACACATTCTAGTAGTACAAAACACCTCTGGTAGAACATAAAATAATTAGCCTACTTAGATCATCTCTAAATCCACCAGCCTAAGCCAAGGGATATCTACTAATATCCAACCACTAGTATA
Organism: Withania somnifera; assembly: GCA_039654485.1. Lineage (NCBI taxonomy): Eukaryota > Viridiplantae > Streptophyta > Magnoliopsida > Solanales > Solanaceae > Withania > Withania somnifera. The sequence goes on along the minus strand of JBDJHY010000008.1, from coordinate 1,515,531 downwards.
ATCCCCTTCCCAACCTCAGTACATTCTAGAGAAAGCATATAAACCATACATATCAAGGGTTATACTCCTCCACCAACCATACTATGTTCTAGAGTCGGCATTGGACATGTGGGTAGGAAAATATATCCCCAGGGTAAGTAACTAAGCTACAAGCCAACTAAGAAGGCCATAGGCTGGAAGAATAAGTCTATCGGGGCTCCAACTAGTAATCATAGCCCTAAGAGCGCTCTTTATCATACATATACTACATTAATACCCAATCTAAAAAAAGTACCGTAGCCTACCTGGTGCCAACAAAAACCTCGAAAGTCACGCTGAAAGAGGCTAAGAATCACGAATGAGCTCGGCACCATAGGAATCTAGAAAAAATATAATCCATGAGTCAAGAGGAATAAAAAAAGACCCATATGTCTATATAATTGAGGTTTCAAAATCCAATCTAAAAATGGGTCCAAAAACCTTAATATACCCAAAAAATAAAATTTTTATACCAACAAGTAGAGCACAACTCATAATCATATGGTACAAATAGGGCTCAAACTATTGGTAGAAAATGAAGAAAGAAGCCCGGAAACTTTATGTAATATAGAAACCTTTATTACAATTGAGAAAACAAAGAATTACCCATAGAGACAAGCGTAAAATTACAAAAACACGTTTCCATGGATCATTTCCAAATGCATAAATTGCTAGAGAATTAAATTTGAGCACTAACGACCTGGTGGATTATCTCATAGGATGCCTATTTCTTTGTGAAAGTGGAACCAATTCACTATAGATTTTGTTGTGGGGTTTCCTATTACTATAGGTAGATATAATTTGATTTAGATAATTGTGGATCATTTGATTAAGTCTTGTCATTTTATTTGGTTCAAAGTGGATTACACTGCTAAAAGTTTAGCTGAGATCAACCTCAATCAAATTATTTGCTGTCATAGTATCCCAGTATCTATCATTTATGATTAAGGTTCCTTATGTACTTTGAATTTTTTCGGGTACTACAACATCGTTTTGGTACTCAATTAGATATGAGTATAGACTTTCATCCTCAGACCGATGGTTAATCCTAGAGGATATGCTTCGAGCATGTGTTCTTGATTTTGGAGGCTGTTGAGGTAAAAAATTACCCATAGCAAAGTTTTCATATAATAACAATTATCATTTTAGTATTTAGATGGCTTTTTAAGGCTTTACATGGTAGAATATAGCATTCTTTGATTGGTTGATTTATTGTTTTGAGGTGAGGGTCGAAGATACATATTTTCTTCATGATACTATAGAGCAGGTTCGAGTATTTCAGAGAAGATTGTTAACAACCTAAAGTAGACAAAAGAGTTACACTGATAGGAGGGTTGGAGCCCTAAAGTTCATGGAGGGTGATCTTGTATCTCATAAAGTATTAACCAAAAAGAATGTGATTAGATTTGGAAATAAGGATAAGCTTTGCCCTCGATTTATTAGCCCACATTTAGAGGTGGATTATGAGCTAGCCTTTCCATCTAGTTTATCAATAGTGCATACTAATTTTCATATTTTCATGCTTCAAAAATACATTTCTGATGATTCTCATATGGCTCAGTATTAGTCTGTGAATCTAATCTTGACATGGCTTATGAGGATGAGCCTGTGGCTATTCTAGTCAGATAGGTTAGAAAGTTAAGGACTAAAGAGATAGCTTCATTGAAAGTTCATTGAAAATATTTTCCAACTTCAGATGCTACTTGGAAGATTGAGTATGATATGTGTCAAATACACCCAACTTTTTAAGGCTTTAGGTACTTTCTTTTCCTCTATGTACACAAAGAATGTGTTTTTTAGTGGTGGATGATGTAATGATACTAAAGGTTATTTTGATTTTTTAAAAAATAAATATTATTATTTTTCCTTCCTGATAGTTGCTCGGGTTATATTTAATCAGTTTATGTGATTATTTGAAATTGGAGCAATAAGTTGTAAGGGTTGAAAAATTCTCTGTTTTGAAAGGATGAATTAGTTAACTTGAGTCAACTTTTGGAGTTTTAAATCTCAAAATGAAATTTTGTTAGTTCCATCAACTCTAAAATATGAAATTCATTCTACGAGGACCTTCACTTTCTATTTTAGACTTTTCATGGTGATTTTAGATCGTTAGACGAGATAAGTTGAGTTTTAAGGCCATTGTTTAGCTTTGGTAAATATTTGGTGATTGGGAACTCGTATTCAAATTTCGTGTCTTTTTTTGAATTTTAGAGGTTATTTTTTATCTAGGAGAAGATGTGGATAATTTTTTGGAGCCCTTGGGGCATTTTGGTCTTTTTAAGTAAAGTTTATATTTTATCTACCGTGGAAAATATAGGGTCGAAAAGATATCAGATGCTTACTTTCATGATTCTATTTGGTCTAGAATGTCTTTTACACTCAATATTCAACTATTGTTTGTTTATATGGGGTTTCTAACAAATCTCAAAATTTCATTCCAAAAATAGTGCCTAAGTTGCAAAGTTTTTCTCAAGTGGTCGTGGTGCATCTCCACGAGCCGTGGTGAATGAGCACGAGCCGTAGGGCCTCTCGTACTTGGGCATACGAGAATTTTTTTATGTTTTAATAAGGGAGAATCTAGTCTTTTTACATGGTTTAAACTCATATACAAGTCTTTGAAATTATTTTTTGCCATTTTTTGAATTCGAAAACCCTCTACAAGTATCTTTTGAAGATTTTTCTCTTTGAAGAAAGAACTTGGAGATATAGTTTTCAAGGATTAAGGCTCTTGGTAAGAATTTTCATCCAAATTCATGTTATTTTCTAGATTATAAATATGATTCATCTTTATTTCTAGATTCTAGTAAGTTTCAACATTGGGGTTTTTAGGCCCTAGCATCTAATTGATAAATTGAGATTTTTATTACTAAATTAAACTCTATTTTGGATGACACTTGATATTTGAACTCCTCAAAGCATGAGTAACTTGAATTTCATAAAATTTGTTAATTTTGAAATGGATGTTTGGACTTGACTTTTTGGAATAAATTTTAAACCCGATTTAAATTATATCAATATAGGTTTTGTTGTTCATGATTTCTTATGGATAATTTATATTTTACTAGATTTCATTTATTCGGAGGCTCTACGCAAAAGGAAGGACCAAAGTTGATTTTTATTTACTTTTAAGGCTAAAGGAGGTTTTTGACTCGTACAAAGTGTCCTAGGTGCTTGTATATTGTTTTCATTAAATAAGGAGTAATAGGGACTACTTGGAGGAGTATGTGTATGGGTAAAGTGACGAGTCTTCACCCATATAATAGAGTCAAGCATGCAAGCTAAAAACAAAGAAATAAAAATATTTATGAATTCATCGATTTATATATTTTTATGTTGAGGTGCACTATTTGCATGGCTTTGAGATGCAAAAATATAAGTATTTGCATTTGATTGTCTCCTTACTTGATTTTTATGTTCGTGAGTGGATTTGGTTGAATTAATATGATTTTTCTTTGTTGTTATGCCTATGAGTGACCTTGTTGATTTATTGGTGATATTGTCTCTTCTCCATGACTTGCGTATGAGATTTCTCATTCACTGATGCATCTTGATTATTGACATGAAATATAGTTCTTGAGGAAAATGATATAGATTGAAAAGTAAGGTTTGATGTATGATTTTTGGCATTGGCATAGTAAATAAGTAAAAATAAAGTAAAAGAGGACTAAATCCAATGCCACATTCCGTCATGATATGATTAGACCAGATGCCACGTTCTGGCATATTATGATTGGATCGAATGTCATATTTCGGCATGATATAATTGGATCGAATGTTATGTTCCAGCATGATATGATCATATCGGATGCTAAGTTCTGGCATGATATATTTAAATTAGATGTCATGTTACAGCATGATATGATTAGATCGGGTGCCAGGTTTTAGTATGATATGATTAGATCGGATAACATATTTCGGTTGATATGATTCAATCAGATGCCACATTCTAGCATCAAAATAATTTGATAGGATGTCATATTTCGGCATGATATAGTTGGATCGAATGCCATATTCTAATATGATATGAATTGATCGAGTGTCATATTTTGGCATGATATGATTGGATCCAATACCACATTTCAACATAGTATGATTGTATTGAGTACCATATTCTAGTGGAGATAAATGAGATAGATATGCATTATATTACCTGACATTACACAAACTTTGACTTGTATACATGATTGAATGCATATTCGTGAGCATGTCTGATATGGATTAGCTATTACTTTCATTTGATGTTGATTTTCAATTTCACAATTTACTTATTGATTAGTAGATATTATAAGCCCAAAATGACTGTTTCTGATGATGTCACTGGATTTGTTTATAGCCTTGATGAGATGATGTACATTTTGTGAATTTGAAATGAAAAACCCCTTGAAAGTGATTATAATTAGTGAGAAAGTCCTTATTGTTACTTAGTTGAAATGGGTAAATTGGTCTCGAAAAGACTCGGAATTATGAGATGGTTGAGGCTAGTATTGATGAATTATTCTGATAGTGTATTAGCCGAGTGTGCTGATTAGATCCTGTTGGGCTTACTTGATTAGTTTTATTTACTATTGACATCTTCCTACACCTTGTATCTGTCATTATTATCATTATATCCTACTGGTTATGTTGCCTGATTTGTAGCTCAGTGTTAAGTGAGGATTATGGTTGTAGTTGGTGCTTGGCACCACTTTGATTTATATCTAACTAGGGATACTTGCTGAGTACCCGTTGAATTGTTTTGGTACTCAACCTCTTGGTTTCTACACTTCTATAGGTGCAGAGCCCGGTGCAACTTGATTTGCCTCTTCCACACCAGGTCCAAGGTTTGAGATTTGGAGTGTGGAGGTAGATGCTTTGTCATCCGACAGATGCCACAAACTCTTTTATATTTTTGTCTTTATTCTGTTTGAGAATATAGGCACTTTTGAGACTTATACCATTTTATCAGAATTGTATTTACTTTTTAGAGGGTTGTATACCGTAATACCAAATTTTTGGAGGTCTAATAGTTGGATTTTCTTATTGTATCTTCTCTTCTTTTCACTGGTTCATTGTGTTTTGCATTTACCTCTTATAGTTATTGATGGGCTTACTTGTCCAGATGGGTTAGAACAGTTATCATCATGACCGAATTTTGAATCATGACAACATAACAAATATTCACATGTAATGCAAGTAGGGAAAGCTAGTTGTCAAAATATTTTCTGTGTAATTGTGCTTGTTAAATTGTTGAAATGTTAATTTAATAGACAAATTCTTGTACGAACAAATAACAAGCTCCTCCACAAGAATAAGTCAAATAGAATTAATAGGAACTCTCATCTTTTTCCACCCTTAATTCAATGATAATAAAAACTTTATCTAAACCGCAACTTTGATTTGGATCCGTATAATAGTGCTAAAATGGAGGATGTCTGTATGGTCGTTCAAACTAATCAAGAAGAAGAAGGCATAAGGAAGAAAATTGGAAGTTTAACTGGAAGAGAAGAAGAGGGAAGAAGCAAGAGCTGTACATACACCATTCTCTTTGTCTTCTTCTCGATTCTTTGTTCCCTTCAATTTATCCTTCCAGTGCAAAAGTAAAACATTCAAATATTTTCCTCTTTTTTATGATCTGCAAATCACAAGTTTCCACCAATATCAGCTGTGGCACAGGTATAATCAAAGATAAAACAGAAGAGAGGCAAATCTAAGGTGGGTTCTATGGTTCAAGTGATGAACCAACTGATTTTGTCAATGTAAAAGATATATATGCTCATTATGGACTCATTGATTCTAGATTGTGGATTCACCATTGAAACGTATTTGTTGTGTGTCACACATTCTTTTCTCTTGAGATTTGACGTAAACTTCACGAATGCATGTCCAATATCATTATAAATTAATAGCATATGTTCGTTTTTTCCCTTAATTCAGGTTAAACTGGCACTCTTCCGAACAACTGAAAAGGAAAGTATTTTGATTCATATTTAATTCTTACAAGGCAGCAAACTCTCTTTATGGCACCAAGCAAACTTAGAAAAGCAATTGGGGCTGTCAAGGATCAGACAAGCATAAGTCTGGCCAAGGTAGGGGGCAGCAATTGCTTGTCCGACCTTGAAGTTGCCATTGTCAAGGCCACTAGACACCAAGAGTACCCACCTGAGGAGAGGCACATTCGAGAGATTCTGAGTTTGACTGCTTATTCTCGAGCCAATATTGGTGCTTGTGTCGACAACATTTCAAGACGTCTTGGCAAGACTAAGAACTGGGTTGTGGCGCTAAAGTCAATAATGTTGATCCATAGATTGCTAGCGGCTGGTGATCCCTCTTATGAGCAGGAGATTTTCTTTGCCACGAGACAAGGAACCAGGCTTCTTAACATGTCAGAGTTTCGAGATTCCAGATCTTATTCATGGGATTATTCTGCACTTGTTCGTACCTATTCGTTGTACCTTGACGAACAGCTTGAGTATAGGATGCAGAGCCGCCGCGGAAAACGCAGCACCTATGTCCACGACGAAGATTTAGCCGGTGCTGCTCCTGATGCTGCAATGGAGAAACCCACTCCCATGAGCGAAATGAAGAATGCGGACATTTACTCAAGGATCCAATATCTGATTCAACTTCTTGAGCGATTTTTAGCTTGTAGACCCACAGGTTTGCATTGCATTTTACTATTTTTAACTACTTTAGCTATAATTTCCTTTGAGTCAGAAAAATGTAATGACAAGAGTAGGATATGGACCAGGGGAATTTTAAATTTCATACTATATGTGACACCCATTCAAGGGGCCTGCACTACATATGTGCTTTATTTATCATTTTCTACCTCTTCTCCTAACCTTCCCTGTGAACGAAGTTAAAACCAAAATAATACCAAATATAAAATTGATGAACAAAAGTACTACAAATTCTTTAGAAGTCACCAAAATAGTATATATGTTGTCATCAGTAACGTTTTATCTTCATAAAACTTGACTGACACAAGGAAAAGGAGCAGATGTTAGCATAACCATTGGCAACAGTAACGAAGTGGCTGCAGCTAACGTCATATAGGGTTGGCCCACTTCGGTTGCTTGCATTCAGAGTCTTTTCATTTTAATTAGCTCAGTCATTCTTTTTATTCGTTTACTTTTAGCATGAATATTAATAATGTCATTTCTTCAATGTTTATTCTATTTTGCATATGTTAAATCTCTGAATATATTTAATAGTTTCTGTATGTTTTAAACATAGTGTAAATCACAAATTAATTCAATGTAAATTTTTGGTTATATTTTTATATACTTATAATTAAAAATAAAGTTTATTTTGCATTTATATATTTCTTTAACCGAATTTATGTGGTATTGTTTAAATTTTAAGTGTTAATTTTTTTTTTATGAATATGTCTAGAAGTCATTTTATAGTGAAATCCGATATAAGCACTAAGATTGTAATTACAATGACGTGCTTGTTTGAGATAAAATAATTACAATAGTTTACAAGATATGTTTGGTTGCAAGAAGTGTAATAACACAATAAGATCTTTTAACTTTTAAAAATACAAGTTAATTATAAAAGCTAGACGTTAATGTTTGGAAAACTTCTTAAAGAAATATTACTATAATTTATTTATCACAGTTATTCAATATACGTGGTGAGATTCCACCAAAAAGAGGATAAGGAAAAGGTGGTGTAGGAAGGGGTTCAAATGTTTGATAGGAAACCTATAGTAGTTAAGCCATGGAAAGCAGATATAGGTTGTTACTAAGGATAAAACGGACAGAATTCCAATCTGGGTATGATTGGTTGGACTTGACTAAGGT
>JBDJHY010000008.1:1479094-1496112 GCA_039654485.1 Withania somnifera | reverse complement strand
TTGTTGAGTTTTTTTTATTGCTTAAGAATATTTAGCAATTGCTGAAGTTTTAGTAATTGCTGAAACAACTGTCGAATTCCAACAATTCTTATATGAAACTTCAGCAGTTGCTACACAAACTTTAATTATTGCAAAGAAGCTTCAACTGTTCGGCAATTGATGCAAAAATTCCAGCTAACTTATTATAGTATAATGTCATTTTTTTAACACCCATATTAATTTTTTCTTTTTAGCCTAAAAACACTATTTCTGAAAGAGTAAATATAATTTATTTTTAAATTTTAAAAGTAATTAATTTGAATGTTTTTATATTTTAACAAAAAAATTTTAAAAATATATTTTGCTCCCTATTAACAATACAAATTAATAAGAATTTGACTTTTGCTGACCTAACTGTGTCACTGTTTTTGAATTAGAAACTTAATTGTCACCCTCCACTCAATTTTCTCAAATGTCTCCTTCCACTCTAAGATAGATGTTAACACTTCTCTGTACTCCTTTTTTCGTAAAGAAGAAGAATGAAGATACACACCATCCACAGTCTCATTTTACTAAAAGCTTGGAAAAGGAGCAATATAAAAGAAATGGAACAATGTTCTTCCCTTTTCCCATTCACCATGTGACATCTGACACATTGTTCATCTTCCACTGAAATATTGTTGCTTGACATTAACTTTGATACCAAGTAAAGGATTTGGTTAAAGTATTACTACTATTTTTCCTTGCGGTCAATGGCTGCTTCTTCGTCTAGAGGACGAAGTAGCTCGCCTTTCCAATATCGTAAGCCATCAAATCCATTTTCATCTTCAAATGGTCGGCTTATGCCTCGATCAAGCTCTTCTTTGACAACGTCATTTTCTGCCTCTGACTCTAGATCCATGACGCCGAGCCGCAACCAAACCGAGTTAGCTTATTCACGAGTTCATGGGAACCGTTCGCCGGTTAATTATGAGGAGTTATTTGCTGAGCCGGTGGATATGTCCAGATCGGGGGAGAGTATTTCGGTCACTATTAGGTTTCGACCAATGAGGTAAATACTAGATCTAGCTAATTTGATTTAGATCTATGTTGAGGTGTTTTAGGGTTTGAATTGAGCTTTGTGAGAATGCTGTAAGGATTTGGTGTTATCGTGTGGTGGCAGTGAAAGAGAATATCAGAAAGGCGATGAAATTGCGTGGTATGCAGACGGTGATAAAATTGTGCGGAATGAGTATAATCCTGCAACAGCTTATGCCTTTGGTACTATTCTAACTACTTTCGCGTCAATTTCTTTCTGCTGGCTCTGAAAATTTTAGTGAATTATTTTGGAAATAAGTACGGAGTTTTGAATATTTCCCCCATCATTTCTTAGAAACTGGATATTGCCTTTTAAGATGGTTATTCCAAGTTCAAATTTTTATCCCTGTTATTTTGATTTGTAGATAGAGTATTTGGACATGATACAAGTACCCAGGAGGTTTATGAAGTAGCTGCACGACCTGTTGTCAAAGCTGCAATGGGAGGCATCAACGGTATGATAATTGATAGTTGAAGTGTAATATCTGCAAGTATGTCAGCTTATGAGCTAGCTGGAACATGTCTACGAATTATTTTATTTTACATAATTCAGTTCAAAAGGCCATGCTTGAAGAAAACTAATCTCTGCCAAGTGATTAGCAATATTAGAGATATCTACTGAATGTACTAGTAGTACTAGGCAACTTGCAGCTCCAAGGGGCTATGTTGTAGGGCTGAAGTTTTCATTTGAGTGTAGCAGGTTGCAATTTCCAGTTCAATTTCATTGACATAAGATCTGCTGATTATGCAGGCACAGTTTTTGCTTATGGTGTCACAAGTAGTGGCAAGACACACACTATGCATGTAAAGTTTTTTCCTTTTCCTTGAATTAGATAGAAGCTTTGCTTTAGAATGGATGGAAAGGAATCACCAAATGTTTTGTCTCCGCTTTTTTGTGAACCTGAGACCTCATGGTTCTCAGTCCACTTCATGTTATTTTTATTTCTGCAGCATTGCCGGAATTTGATAAAACTCAGTATTGCTTCATGTTTATAACACCCCCCTCCCCCCCAAACCAAAAGGTCTCTTTATCACCATATTAATTTAAGATGTTGGTTTCCACAGGGAGATCATATTTCTCCAGGTATAATTCCTTTGGCGATAAAGGATGTTTTTAGCATCATTCAAGATGTAAGTCAGCTTAAAAGTCTGTTGATTTTAAAAGTTTGATGCGACGCTTCTCTAAAGCGTACGCCATTCTTCACTTTTATTCAAGCTTGATAGAAATTCTTACTCTCTAAACAAAAAGTGCGACTAATCTTAAAATTTGTCTTTCAGACGCCTGGATGCGAGTTCTTACTTCGTGTATCATATCTTGAAATCTATAATGAGGTTAGTATGGTGCACATCAGCCATATAGTTCATCATATGATGAAAGTGGCACTGAACTAGGAAGATGAAAAATTAATTATTCTAAAAGAGCATCCTTTGTTACAAAAGCTGTATCCAGCTTTAGAGTAAAATTTGTGATCCCCTTCTCCCTATGACATGAAAGGCAGCTGCTATACACTGGGAAATGATTTCTGAAGTAGATTTATCATCTCTCTTTATGCTCTTGTCTGCAGCAAACTTATTTAGCTTCTCGTACCAAATATTAACTAGAGTTGGTGTGCATGCTCGTCATGTTTATGATGCCAGGTTATCAACGACTTGCTGGATCCAACTGGCCAGAATCTGCGTGTCAGGGAAGACAATCAGGTATTTGTTGCTGTTTAGGGAAATTATAGGATCATTGAGCTAGAATTTTTATTTGTTTCTAAGACTTCTGAAGTTTTTGGTGGTTTTATCTCTTTTCTTCAGCGTGTTCGTTTTTGAAGATGAGAATGTTGTTTTGATTCAGGAACATAAAATAGCACAGTACTCCTATAGATGATCATTTCCGGGAAATCATAGAAAATTATCAAGCAACTTGTCTCCCAGCATGTCCCTACATGTTTGAGATGTATATATGATATAAATTTAATATGACTACCCTCTTTATTTCTCAAAAGTAATTAATAAGAAGTAGAAGCTAGCATATTAAATTTGAAGTGCTTAAGGGTGTGTTTAGCATGAAGGAAAATGTTTTCCACGGAAAATAATCTCCTAGAAAATGTTTTCTTGGAAAACAAGTGGATTTCCTATTTATTTTCTAGTGTTTGGTAAGTAAGTAAGAGAATATTATCCAAGAGTATTTATACGTAATCTAGCAAAACACTATGGAGTCGGATGGGATGGGAGTGAGTGTGGCCTTGGTGGAATGATCAAGGGGTGGGGGTTGCGGATTTGGGCGGTGGGGAGGAGACAATAAATATGGAATGTCACTTATGCAACTTGTTTTCTCTACTTCCAGGAGGAAAGTCATTTTTCTTATTTTTAAGAAACTTGTTTTCCTAGAGAAAATGTTTTCCTAACATTCTGATGAACCAAAACGTGGGAAAATTGGAAAACGTGAAAATGTTCTCCTTCATACCAAACACACCGTAAAGGTTGAAATCATTCATTTCCGCACGTGTTTTCTAAATCTACAAGTCCTAAATCTGATAGCCACAGAACAATCCCTGATGCTTCTGCTGAAGTTCTTCTATCTATATCTCAGATATTTATGCTGCTTTCCGAAATCCCGACTCTATATGTTACTCTGTAGTGATTGATTCTTTGTTCATGCAATGTATGTGCAGGGTACTTATGTTGAAGGTATAAAGGAAGAAGTTGTTTTATCACCTGGTCATGCACTTTCTTTCATTGCTGCAGGGGAAGGTAATCAGTGTAAGCTATTCAGGTCTGTCTTTGTTGACAGCCGTGGTTCTTGTTACATATATTAATATTGATTGCATTTGCCTATTCCAGAGCATCGACACATTGGTTCAAACAATTTCAACTTGTTTAGTAGCCGTAGTCACACAATATTTACCTTGGTGAGTATGGTATGATGGTTCATTGTGATGTATTGCTTATTGCAACCAGAAACTTCTCTGTCATACACTTATTTAAAGGAACTGTAAGATGGAAGAATTTGACCTACTGGTCTATTGGGTCACTTTTCCTTGTAAAGGGGTTTCTTTCAATTTTTCTTGGAATTATAGACTGGGTAAAAGCTGATATCCAGAGCAAAAGATATCTAAAGTGCTAACCATGTAAATATAAATTGCTCAATTCACAGCCTTTAAATAATAGACCTATAAAACTTTTAGTGCTTCAGTAATGCTCCATTTTTTTTCTTTTTGTTTTTTAGTATCAACTTCGTTTGATAACTTTTATTGTATTGGGATGGAAAATATCCTCTTTTTATTTAGATACGGAGATGGAACAATCGAAGTTTGAGCTTTTGGTTATCAAAAGACGAGGGAAGTTTGAACTAGGCAATCTCTAATTGTGGCTTTATCGATTTTGCAGGGTGACTAATCTGTCATGACTACTCTGTCAACCTGTGTAATCTTGTTCCTCTGTATAGTCACAAAAAATGTTCGTTTTCTGAGTTTTATGGTTATGAGATAATCTGTCACTTGTTGGAAAGTTGCACGAGAAGCTGTTGTTGAGTGATTTTCTGGAGACCTTCAAAATCTTCTGAAATATAGAGAATCTTCTTATTTGTCTTATTTCTTCATTGTTTATAACATTATATCAACTTGAATATTTGTAAAGATCTAATGAGAATAACTTTTCTATGACATCAAATCCCGGTATAGTGTTGGGAGGAAACTTCTGCTGAAATGGTATTATGGGATTCGACTGTCTGTTGCACGTTCATTTACCCAATTAGCACTCTTAGAATATTGGCTGACAAGCAGTTGGAACTGCAACTAAATTTTTTTCGTTTGGTGAATACTAAGTGGGGAAAACTGTCTATTATGCCTTATCGAGAACTGTCAATTATTCCATATCGGTAACTGTCAATAATTATGTTTGGACCATTCCTCATGACATTGAATTCTTGAAAGCATTGACGTGGTTCATATCTGATTGTTGATATACACTCTTCAATCTGTAACTGCTACTGAATTTGGACGAAATAGCAAGTACTATGGTTTTATCTTCCTTAATTGCCCACTCTTCCAAGTGTATACATTTTGGTGGTTATATTTGCTGCTAGGTTTTAGTGGTCATGTCTCATTGTCCACTTTATTACACTTTGTGCAGATGATTGAAAGTAGTGCTCATGGGGATGAATATGACGGAGTGATCTTCTCACAGCTTGTATGGCTGCTGGCACAATTTGTTCTGTATTAAACAACAGTGCATCATATGATCTAATGTTTTTGTTTTTCCCATTAGAACTTGATTGACTTAGCTGGATCTGAGAGTTCTAAAACTGAAACAACGGGATTGCGGCGAAAGGAGGGATCATATATCAACAAAAGTCTTCTGACTCTTGGAACTGTAAGTACTAAACCGTCAGTGGTTGATGGCATTCATGTAGTTTTGCCATACTTGTTGCATATTAACATTGTTGTCATATTTAAATTATGTGAAAAAAGTAGAACGAAAAAAAGAGATGACTATTCAACCTCTATTTTTTCATCACAAAATGAAAAAATAAAAAGAAGAGAGAAGACCATCCTCTAGTTTTCTCATCACAAAGGAAAAGAGAAAAGACTACCTGTTGAATTGGTTGTCGACAACAAGAGGGCTCCGCATGGAAGAGTTGAAGCTGTGAGAAATAAGGCAAATTGAGACCAAAATGAAACAAGGAAATTACTTGTAATATCTAGAATCATAATTGGGACAGATTAGAAAGAATATTCTACGCTACTAACCTGAGCAAATGAAATCACTATAACGTTCTGACAGTAACTGAATCCATTCTCTTGGCTATTAACAAATTATTTATGCTCATGATCTATCATTCTTGAGTAGATTTTATATTTATTCATTTTCAATCTGACACCCTGATTTTGTTATCACATTAAGGTCATTGGAAAATTGAGTGAAGGGAAGGCATCTCATGTTCCTTATAGGGATTCTAAACTTACTCGGCTGCTTCAGACTTCACTGAGTGGGCATGGGCATGTGTCTGTGAGTATGATGAAGCAATGCATTTCCACTCTGTTGATCTATGTTATCTTTATTCAGCTGTAATGCTTATTTAATATGCATCTTTTCCTCCTAACCTCGTTGTCATCTGTTCTCACCAGATAATCCTGTTGCTTGATAAGACCTACAGAGATTACGGATAGGTGTAATTTACGTCTTCTTTCATGTCTTCTGTAGCTCATCTGTACTGTTACTCCTGCATCAAGCAATATGGAGGAAACACACAATACAATGAAGTTTGCAAGCAGAGCTAAACGTGTGGAGATTTATGCATCACGCAACAAGGTTTGCCCTGTTTGTTATTTTTTGATTGTGAAATTGGTGTTGTGATTGATGAAGCTTGACATATCTCTCTTTCAGATTATTGATGAGAAATCCCTGATCAAGAAATATCAAAGGGAAATATCATGTCTGAAAGAAGAGCTTGATCAACTAAGAAGGGGGATGCTTGTAGGTGTTAATCCTGTAGAACTTATGACTTTGAAACAACAGGTAACTTTTAAGTTTTAAATTATAATATGGGTGTGTTTGGTACGAAGGAAAATGTTTTCCAAGAATATGTTTTTTAGCAATACAAGTGATTTCCTACTTATTTTCTTGTGTTCAGGATGCAAGTAAAAGATATTATCCTAAAATCATTTGTACATATCTAACACAACAAAGAGAATGGGTAGAGTCAGGATGATAGGTGTTGTAGTGAGGGAGGAGGGGGAGGGCGGGGGTGGAGGTGGGAGTGTTGTGGGAGGATGGATGGGGGTGGGGTGACAATTGGTGGTGGGGTTGGTGGTTGTAAGAGTGGGAGGAGACAATGCTACTTGTTTTCCTTTTATTAAGAAACTAATTTTTCTTATTTTCAAGGAGCTTATTGAAAATATTTTCCTAAAATTTTAACCAAACAAACACGTGAAAATAGGAAACCATTTTCCGAAAAATGTTTTCCTTCATACCAAACACACCCTATATGTGAGTCCGTCTACAGCTAAAGGTCAGATATGTGTGCTCAATTAACTGCATGCTTAAAGACATCTGCTTTATAAGCATTTGGGTATTAGAATTTTGTCTGTAGTTTGGGTTCTAGGGCTGTATAACTTGTTCACGGTCTTTTTGCAGTTGGAAGAAGGGCAAGTGAAAATGCAATCAAGATTGGAGGAGGAGGAGGAAGCCAAGGCAGCTTTAATGAGCCGGATACAGAGGCTAACTAAACTGATCCTTGTTTCTTCAAAGACCTCAATCCCTGGGTGTTTGGGTGATGTTGCTGGGCATCAGGGGTGTCATTCTCCTTCTGAAGATGATGTAGGCTGCTCTTCCTTTCATCATGAGTATTCTTTCTTTATGCTATTCTTTGCCACTCTAGTACATCGGTAGATAGTCTCTGAATCCTATCCTCTATTAAATCTTGAAGATATGCATTATATTTTCTGATTTTGGCAAGACTTTTGGCCAGTGTTGCAGCTTGGTAGGTAGTCTACTTATAGTTTCACGTAGCATGCATTAATTTTCTTCTTTCATCTGTTGTACCAGTTTAAGATTGTCCCTCTATTTATGGTAAGTAAAAGTATTCTTTTTTGCTTCTTTTTATTCTTTTTTCAAATTCAAAGTATTTAAGGAATATCTACACTTCATATTGTTCTTTTCTTGCAGATTCTATGATATGTCATCTAGGATAAATATGTTTTTATTTGTATTGATCTTCTTCCTTATTTCCGCCACTCTTCCATCAGAAGATGGATAGTCCGATGCTTATAGATGGTGAGAATCAGAAAGACCCTTCATCAGATACTTCTGATCTCAAACACAGGAGATCGTCTAGCAAGTGGAATATTGATATATCTCAGGTTGGGAGTGCGATCACTGAAACTCAGGTGGGTGAACTTATCATTGGTTTTTCCTGTGATTCAAAGCTTCCCACAGTATGTCTTGCCTCTCTAAACGTTCGTAAAATCTCTTAGTGGAGAAGACTACTGCAGTGATTCTTAATGCTGCTAACATTAATGCTCTGGAGGTCGTGAAAAATTCGTCATTAACATATGATGTTAGTTTTGTTATTTAAGCTTCATGTTGCGAAGTTTACTCTAAATGCTTTCTGGGGTCTTGTCTTTCTGCAGAATTTGATGTGTCTGCATTTACATTCCTTGTGAACTAAGAAGTTAGAAAGCTGAAGTATTCAGTAATCTGCCAAACTCACCATTTTGTATCAAGGGCGAGAAGTTATTTGGATCCAATTAGTACATTTATTTCAAGTTCAGTCTTGCACATGTTATAGAGTTTCCTGTACCTCGTATATCTGAATTCGGTTTAGATAGTACAGCTTATGTTCAATTGTGTTGTGTGTTTGGATAGCAAAGCACTAAAGCTTCAAGGAAACGTGTGAAACATTATTGTCCTTTACTCGTTTATCAGGTTTCGATTTTGTTTCCTTTTCCATTTGATTGTCTTTTATTTGATTGTAGGAAGGAGTTTCAATGTCAGATCAGATGGACCTCCTAGTTGAACAAGTCAAGATGCTTGCTGGAGAGATTGCATTCAGCACCAGTACATTGAAGCGCTTGGTTGAGCAGTCTGTAACTGGCCCCGAGAGTTCGCAAACCCAAGTACAGAGCCTTTTGTCTTTCTGGACTATATATTTTATAACAATGTGCTGGTCAAGTCGTAATGCGACTGATATGTATGAATGCTTTTCCTGCCTTGGACAAAACGAGTTTGTTTGACTCACTTATTTATGACGTCAGTAGGTTGAATTCAGTATCTCTTGAAAGGTCATTATTTTAATGTTTAGAAAAACTTGAATAAAGTTGTCAATTGATGCTTTTCAGAAAGTTGTATATTATATTAGTGTTTAAGCTGTAGAATACAGTCAATTCTGGAAGCATCACTAGAAACAATAGGGGATCTTTGATCTTCGAAGTTCCTAGGATCTTAATGTCAGGTTCAAACCTCAGCAGAGACAAGAACACTTGGTGATTTCTTTCAATCTCTCCTAGCCTTGGCCTTGGTGGACAGAGTTACTTGGTACCTATTGTAGGTGGGAATTTGCAAGTATTTGGTGGAATTAGTCTATGCATGCAAGCTGGCCCAGACACCACAGTTATTAAAAAAAAAAAGTTTCCGAGGATCTTAAATGCTTGAAACCCGGCCATACGGTGTTCCTTCGTTGTGATTGTTTTGCTTCTTCCGTAAGAAAAGCTGTCTCAAGCACACAGAGACAATTTTTCATTAGGACCGTTTACGTAGCTGTACTTTTTATAATCTGGACTTATTATAGGTCTGAATTCTTATGACAGATTCAAAATTTAGAGTGTGAAATTCGAGAAAAGAAAAAGCAAATGAGGGTGTTGGAACAACGTATTGTGGAAAGTGGTGAAGCATCTGTTGCAAATGCATCCTCTGTCGAAATGCAGCAGGTTAACTCATGTTAACCTTTCTGCTTGTCTTGGGTATTCTCCACCTCTTACGTGGTGTGTACTTTCTCATATTATTATCTTTGACAGACTTTGATGAAATTGATGACACAATGTAGTGAACAGAGTTTTGAGCTTGAGGTTGGTTACCCTATAAAAAATCTTATAAGTTTCATTCTTGTTACAACTTTGTAACCATCTTTTTTTGGATTAAGTGTATAATTTGATCTTCTGATGCAGATCAAATCTGCAGATAATCGGATTCTCCAGGAACAGCTGCAGAACATGGTCAAACAATGCACTATATCTTTTGGCAAATGGATAACCTAGTTGCTAGACCTTTCCCTATTGATTTTATAGTGAGTAGGTAATTTTATTTCCTAGGGATAATTTGGCTGTTATATTACGTTGTGTTCAGTGCTTAGAGAACAAGGAACTACAAGAAAAGATTTGTCATCTTGAACCGCAGCTAGCTGCAATCAAGGCAGAACAATCATATCCTTCATCAGAAAGATGTGTATCTGATGAATATGTTGATGAGCTTAGAAGGAAAATTCAGTTCCAGGTGATTTAAAAAGTTCTGTCCACTGACATATTTGGTCTGCATCTATCCTTGAGTTCTTGAGGTAGATAGTAACTTTTGATGGTAGTTATTGATCTGATGAACAGAGGATCTTTTATCTTCTGCAATTATTTTTCTGTTATGGCTTTCCTCGGGGAGGGGGTCTCTCAGGAGCAAGTATAGCTTGATTGCCTTTGAAGTTTAAATACAGTGCGCAGGATGCTTCATACCTTACGTCATAGTAAAGCACAAGGGAAATTCAAGGACTATATGAAGGTTTAAGAAAACTTCCTTCATATAAGTTTGACTGAAACAGAAGAAAGAAAAACCTGCATTATCCAAGTTGATGGATTTTAGTATTAAAAGGAACCTGTTCTAATATGTTTCAGAATAATAAGTAGTTTAAAATTTCTACAACAAAGGAATTGCAGTGATTTGATTAATGGATTTGATGAGTGGGGGCCTATTATCGTCCTTCTCTTTAGTCTTTATCCTAAGTTAATGTATGGAGTTTCACCTCCCTCTCTCCTTGACATTGTTAGCTGTTCTCAGACTCAAGTTTTTGCTTCAAAACAATCCAATTCATGTTGCCTGAACACAGTATCTTTGTTGTGATTGACTTTCTCTAGTCTTTGTTTTCTTAATGACATTGGCATTTTAAGTTCTTATGTTGTCTGTATTTAATGACAATAAAAGTTTCCCTGAATTTGTGTATTAAACTTTCTATCTTCTATTGGTTGGGATTATCCCCAATTTTATCAGACTAAATCTCGAGACCCTTTGTTTAATGACCTTCATGGTTGTACAAGAACATTAATGTGGTTGCACATGCTTTATATGAAAGTTATATCTTGGTTTTAATCTGTTTGCAATTTGAGCAGGATATTGAGAATGACAAGCTAAAGCTGGAATACATTCAGATTGCAGAGGATAACAGTGGGCTGCATGTGCAAAACCAGAAATTGTTGGAGGAAGCTTCATATGCAAAAGAATTAGCATCTGCTGCTGCTGTTGAACTGAAAAATTTAGCTGCTGAAGTCACAAAGCTTTCGTTACAGAATGTAAAACTGGAGAAAGGATTGTTGGCTGCTCGAGAGATGTCAAATTCTAGGAGTTCCATTGCAGAAGCTGGTAATGTTAGTAGCAGAAAGCATGGTGAAAACATAAGACCAGGACGCAGAGCCCGGGTTTCTGGACGAGGAAGTGAAGATTCAGGAGTGATTCATGATGACTTCGACACATGGGACCTAGATCCTGAAGATCTAAAGATGGAGTTGCAAGCAAGAAAACAACGTGAAACAGTTCTTGAGGCTGCCTTGGCTGACAAGGAGATTGTGGAAGATGAGTACAGGAAAAAAGTAGAGGAGGGAAAGAAAAGGGAGGCTTCTCTGGAGAATGATTTGGCAAATATGTGGGTGCTTGTTGCGCAGCTAAATAAAGAGAATAGTGCTAGGCAAGACCTGAAGCTGGAAGCTGACGGACGGATAGGTGGAGAAGACAATATGATGAATCCAGAAATTAGTTATGGTGACTGCAAGGACCTCATCCCTGTTGTTAGCCATGACGGGGATCATACAATTGCAGCTGCTGAGATACTGAAGGAAGAACCTCTGGTTGCCCGCTTGAAGGTGATTCAGCTTGTCCTCTTCTGATCGGTTATCTACAACTGTGTCTGGACGCATGTAATGTTTGACATATCGTTCTCATTCATCTGAATCTTCTGGTGATGTTTATCTTATAGCCTCATGCCAATTGCCAGTGTGTTCAGAAACCAACATAACTACAGAAACACATGTAAAATGTTACATAAAATCATAAGTAGACACATTTTAGCTATATTCTTTACTGTGTAGTATGGAACTCTATGCTGTAAATGGGGGTTGTAGTTTCTTTATACTTGTTATTTTTTCTAATGACAGTTGTGGAAGATCAAAGTGGTAATTTGAAAATGTTTTGGGGAAAATATTGCTGGAGAGTTGTAAAAAATTTGAATAGTCAAATAGAGTTGACAGATGAAGTTATATATAGTGCTACTTTCTGTGAATATATCAAATGGGTTTTCCAAAAATATATGGGTGCTGCTAACTATTGTTTTTTGTATCATAATGACTCCAAAAATATATGGGAATTTTCTATGATGTTTTTCATTTTCTTCTCCAGGCTCGAATGCAAGAAATGAAGGAGAAGGAACACAAGTACTTGAGTAATGGTGATGCAAATTCCCATATATGTAAAGTGTGTTTTGAGTCGCCTACTGCGGCAATGCTTCTTCCTTGCCGACATTTTTGCTGTAAGCTGCTATTTTCTTTTCATTATTTATGCTCATGTTACATGCTCTTTCTGATGCGATCTTAATATTGCAGTGTGCATGTCTTGCTCCCTTGCCTGCATTGAGTGTCCAATCTGTCGGACAAAAATTGCAGATAGGATTTTTGCTTTTACTTGACTTTGCTCTTCATCTGCTTGGAATGATGGTGCACAAAAAGGTTTGAGCCACATGAATCACTTTTTACTCTTACCTTTGTGCACACATTCTGAAAAATATTTCTTACCGTCCTCTTTACTGCAGGAGAACATTTATTCTTGTCAACTTGCCATTTTTTATGATATTCTTTATTTAGTTCAACTGTATGTAGATTTCCGGCAACCCTATTCAAACGCTATACCATTTTTTACGATGTACTTAACCAAGGAATATTAAAATAAGAAACAAAGCAACTGAGGAAGTGACTGCAAGTTAGTAAATCTGAAGTTCTGAAGGAATTTCTATATATGATCTCCTTGATCTTCAAATTTAATGTAGAACAGATGAGTAATACAATATGTCATGTTAAAATATTGTATTGTCTGCAATTGTTTGTACCCGTCTGTGTCAGTTCTGTAACTTGGATTTCCTAATTCATGTCCTTTTCCCATCCAGTTTCCAGAGGCTAATGTCCTGTTTGGCCAGGCTTTTGGGAAGTGAAAAGTTTTTCTTTCTTCAAAAAATTCCTTTTTAAGTGACTAAGGTTTTGGGAGAAAATAAGTATTTTTATAAAGTAGATGACATAACATTGAAAATGCGGAAACGGAAGTCTAAAA
Organism: Withania somnifera; assembly: GCA_039654485.1. Classification (NCBI taxonomy): domain Eukaryota; kingdom Viridiplantae; phylum Streptophyta; class Magnoliopsida; order Solanales; family Solanaceae; genus Withania; species Withania somnifera. The sequence continues at coordinate 1,483,002 of JBDJHY010000008.1, read as the reverse complement.
TCTAAGAATAAGATCAAGCAAAGATAGAAGACATCAAAATCACCTAGAGTGATACATGAAAAGTATTTTATTGACTACACAAAATAGTTTATGTAAGAGTAAGTATTTTATTTTTGCATACATAACATTTAATAAAAAATAATTTTGCATAAATACTACCTCTTATAATGATAATTTTTCTACATAACTAACTATTTTTATTAAAATATATTTTTTATAAACTAAACACATAGACAAATATATCCTAATGATAATTTTTTAAAAAATAACAAAGATAATTTAGGAAGGCCATAAGACTTCGATATGAGATGAGGGACAACCTTAAACACTCGGCTGTTACATTTTTTAAGAATGACACTTGTATTTCAAGAATAACCTCTTGTCATACATAGCCTCTTTCTCATTCCTTGAAGTAGTCTTTAAATTGGAGCCTTCCTCCCAATCAGCCACCAGGTCTGCAAAATAGCAACTCAATGAGAAGTCTACGAACTCCTTAATAAGGCTTTTGTGTACAAAGTTTTGATGAAGTTGGACTTGCAGCATCCTTCCCTTCTTGAAAAAGAGTTGTCCTTGAACATACACCTTGCAAGATCATACTTATGAAAAACAATTAAAAGGAACTCAAAAAATGAGGGTTAGCATAAGGGTTAACAACTCTAAAAGCATACCATAGATGTATAACATATGATATAACCAAACATCAACTAGTCTTATGAAGAACAAATCCTTACATATAGCACAAATTACATGGCTACTCCAAGGATCAAGAAATCAAAATATCATCAAGGAACCAATGATTTTGAAACATCTAGTAGGTATAACTGTAATACTCCTTACATGCCTTGCACTTAAAACACTCAATCCTAGCTCAACACTTAAAATAAAATATAAAATATTAGCTCAGTTCAGAGCCATGAATGGGTCTCAATGTGTGGGTTTTAATGAGTCATTTCACGATCCGTGGAATCATTTCATGGTCCATCAAATGTATCGTGACACCAAGGATAACATAAGAAACCAAACACTAAACCTCCTAACCATGATTACAAGTATGAGCCATGGAATGGTTCCAGGACCATCAATACACTCATGGAATGTATTATAGAACTTAGGGATTCAAGACTCAGGTCCATGACCCATTCCTCGGCTCGTGTAATAAGTTAACCGATCATGGACCCGTCCTTGAAAAATTATATTTTCAATTTTAATTCCGTTTATCCAAGGGAAGTTTGGTCAATTCCTATGTATTTTTGAGCTAGTATTACATTGTTTGGATTTTATAAGAGAGAATTAAAACACTCAGTCGACGTATTCTTTACTCACTCTCACAATAATCTTCACACTTAGAAAAGAAAACAAAGCATTCAAGTTCTCTCAGATCTAGGTTCATCTCACACCTTAAGAAATCCAAGTTCTACTAGCACTTTTAGTCCAAAGGCATCAAGAAAAGGTATACGAAACTTCAACAAGGGTTCCCTTTCACCCTTATGTCTATATTTTCAGATTTTGCGGTCTAGTTCATAATCCATGATTCTAGAGGTTTATCCCAATTATGATATTCATGTTAAATTCAGTTTCTTCAGCATATTTCATGTTTATAATACATGTTTTAATGATTTTTCATGTCATTCCATGACTTAATGCATATCCCCATGAATTGATAAACTACTGTAATAGTCTTAGATTTCAAGTTTAAAATTTATGATAAGACCTAGTCAGTGATCAAAATTTATGTCTTAGTTGGCGCTACAAATATTTAAGCCTAATTTAGAGATACTCAATACAAGTGTCCAAAATTCATGAGTTTCATACTTAGAAAATATTTCATGACTATTAAACTCAGTTTTAGATAAATAAATCATACTTTAATAGTTATACTCAGTTTTTTATGGTCAATGAAGTACTCATATATGTACCCACTGATCATGATCAGTTTTCAGTAGTATGAACAATCATTTTTAAGTTTTCGAAGTAGTATTAGCACTAAGAAGATTTGAGTTCCAGATAACCCCGATTCTAAAACTATGTTACCGCCGTAGGATTGGGTATAGTACTTACCGCCGTAGGATTAGCTTATAAGGATCAATTTAGTTTAGTGAATTCATGCAAAATTAGGTCCTAAACCGTTGATTGGGTATAGTACACCCACAAGTTGTGAAACAAGTTGGACACTGGGTCTTCTCACATGGTTTACTGTCAATTAGATAAACTCCTATTTTGCTTAACTTTAGTCAATTTTACCATGCTTTCATATAATTTAATCACGAGTCTTACTTATAATAATTGCATTTAGTCTTTATTATTCACTTTATCTTTTAGTTCAGATGTTTGAAAGAGCTTTAACATTGCATTCAGTATTACAGATTAATAACATCTGATCACTTTGAGCTTTGATTATCTACTGTTACACTATTGCTTCCCAATTTTCTATCATGTATATTAAATGCCAGATCTAAGGGCACACTTGGGGTCACATTATGGTTCTAGGTGCCATGTCCCATCCAAGGCATAAACTTGAGGCATGACAAACTTGGTATTAAAATACTACGTTCAAGTGTACTAGAAGTGTCTAAAATTTGCATTTAGTAGGTATTCTTTATAGGTATGAAGCATTCCATACTTATAATAAAGAAACTACTGAACGTTTAGGAAAAGTTTCCCTTCTTTCATGTCTTTTCTTATTCTATAGAGTTTAACTTTAATACTCTCCTCTAATTTATGCTTTTAATGTTTCAGATAACTCCTCCACAAAAGCCCCATCATGCACAACTCCAACATATAGGATAGCCTTCCGAGAGGCTATACACCTTCGCTTCCCATAAAAATGGTAGTTGTTCATCATTGTTGAGAACTTGGCAGAGTATAGCTGTCCTCCCTTATCTAGACTTATTTGAGTGTAGTTGCTTTATCTGTGATTTCCTTTTGCTTATGGATCAATGCATGAGTTCCAGGTTACAACTGTTTTTTCTTTAATTTCCAATTGGTTATGGTTCAGTTCACGAGTTCTAGCCTACAGTTGTTTAATTGTTATTTTCCAATTGGTTATGGTTCAATTATGAGTTCCAGCATGCTGATGTTTTATAGATATTTTATGGTTCAATTCATGAGTTCTAGCATCTTTTTTCCCAGATTGGTTTATAGATGTCTTATCCTTACTTCCCAGTTAGATTATATGAAATTCCTGAATTTCTAGCTGGTTATTTCTTTATAATGTGTTTCTTCACCCCAAATGCATTTTGGGTTTGTTAGAATTAGGGACACTTGATTCTCGTTTGAGACCCTCAGAGTTTTTTCTTGGGTTGCTACAAATTGTTGTGAGGTCACCTTAGCGAGTCTGCCTTGGCGAAGTCACTCCAGCGCCCCAAGGTCGCCTTGACGAGGTCGTATTGGTGAGGTCACCTTGTCGAGACCGCCTTGGAGAATTTATGCCAGCGTCTGAGGTGGCCATGACGAGGTCTTCTTGGCGATGTCACCTTGGCGAGCCCGCCTTGGTAGAGTTACGCTAGCATCCCAAGATTTCATTGACGAGGTCGTCTTGGAAAGGTCACCTTGACGAGGCCTCCTTGGAGAAGTTACGCCAGCACCCTAAGGTCGCTTTGACAAGGTCACTGTGCCGAGGTCACCTCGGCGAGGTTCATAAGTCCTTCTTAGTTTGACTTCTAAAGACTGCTTGTGCCCCTTGTTCCTGCTTTAGCCTGTGAGGTCCCCGAAGGCGAGGTTACCTCGGTAAGGACCACCCCAACGACCCCTTCCTTCTATACAGAGCTTCACCCTTTCACTTTAGCTTGTTGTCCTTACATTCTCAATCTCTCCTTGAGCTTAGTTTGAGACTATGAATAGCCCGAGCTGAGGGCTATGCGCTAGTGGTTTAGTTGTACTTCTGAGCTATGTAAGGCGTATGACACACA
>JBDJHY010000008.1:1462132-1477377 GCA_039654485.1 Withania somnifera | reverse complement strand
CTCTTTCTCTTTTGCAGGTCAACTGTTGTCAATTTATGATCATCTAAAGGTTCATCATCTTTAGTACCATGGTTTTATCTCTGGAAGGTTAGTATGAGCCCCTTTTTGGGATTTTGTCTTTCACATAAGATGTCGGTTGCTTATCTTTTCTAGTAGAGAAAAAATCATTTGTTTTTCTGTTTTGCTAATTTAAAGTTGCATTGCACACTAGCCTTTTCTCATTTTTCTTTTTTTGCATACAATCCCTCTTTTTATACTTAAACCTTTTTTGTGTGTGTAGAATGACTTCCTTTTGCTACTTTAGAGTTATATTTTTGCTCACTGGTACCCATTATTTAACTCTTAGGATTCCTTTGTTTATAATGTAAAGGGAAGGAAGGAAGGAAAGGAAAACATCCAAGGGTGTGGCCTAGATGTTAATAAAGTGGGTTGTAGGTTCAAATCCTAGTAGAGACAAAAACACTAGGTGATTTCTTCTCATCTGTTCTAGATTTGGTGGATATAGTTTCCTGGTAGGTTGGTGTGAGGTGAAAGATATGTTGTGGAATTAGTCGGGGCGTGCATAAGCTAGTTAGGATACTATAGTTATTAAAAGAAGGTAGGAAAATGAATTATTATGTCGAATTTTGAACACAAAATTAGATTCCTCTCCTTCTCTTTCCTTATAGATCCTTCTATGATATCCTCAATTTTAGAAAAGTTAGATTCAAATTCATTTTCTAATAGTCGTTGAAATGTTCATTCATCTTTAAACCCAACCTTCAAGCAAATTAGGACATTTTTAGTCTTATTGGGGATGAGCTCCTTCGTTCTCCAAGTCGTAGACTTCCTGGCATCACAATTGCTTTTACATCACGAGCCATCATGAGAAGTACGCGAAATTGCCTTGTCTTGTCCTTCCACCTTGTCAGAATATCATAATCATTTTCATCTACATTGTTCTTGTTTTAAATGTAAATTTAGTTTGCGAAGACTAGAAGTGGAATGCCAGGGTTGTGAAGGGAGTCTGTTCCAAAAATCATTTGAAGCAAAACGATTAGAAAATCTAGAAGAAAAAGCCTAATATGTAGTAATAAGAGGTCTTACTAACGATATTACTACCATATGACCTCATGTCATGAACTAATGTAGATTTCTTGGTAAGATTTGTCTCTCTACTTTAGCTAACCTACTAAAGATGTAATAAACTAGATAGGAAGTATGAAAAAAAAACATTTTAAAAATAATCAATCATTCTAGATAACACAATATCACTAATAAGGACTAAAGCATTGTCAATATTAAGATAAAGTATGATGAAAAAACTCGTTAAAAACAATAACTTTATGTGAAAAAGTGATACAACTTTCACAAAACATTCAACCCCTACAATTATAATTGCATCAGGTATCGAATGTACATATCGGTTGTACCTTTCAGTTAGAATGCAAGGGATAACATTTCAAAACCGAGTTCATCTAGTTTGTACATCTAATTTTAATATTTTAAGTCTACTTTTAGGGGGGAAATACACCATTCAAATTATGCTTTTCTAAGGTCAAAAATAATTATAACAATGAACGTAATTTTATTCTTATCTTTTTTAATATATCTTCACCAACTAACATTAGCATATGCCATTTACATCTAAAATGAAATAAGATGGGAAATTCAAACATGAATGACTCTACCTGGGAACAGATGGAATTGGTGTACTGTCATTTTTGTATAAATATAGACATCATAATGACATTAAGACTTTGTTACAGGTTTTAACCATTTAGATTTACTCAGATCCATTTAATTGTTGTAATATAAACAACACACTTAATGGTCCAAATATGAATGATTAATATTTAGATGTAAAAAAACAATCAAACCCAATGACTTGATATCTGAGTGATTTAGATTAAGATTTTCATTAAGTGTAAACAAATGAGGGCTAAAATATATGAGAGAACTAGACAGAGAAGAGACTTGAGAGAAACTTTGCTTGATTATTTCCTCAAACTGCTTGTTTAAATAGTGAATATATGTGTTAAAATAGGAAAGAATACAGGGAAAGGGTTAAAATCCTCATTTACTTTCGTTTGTTAGTTAAGTTTGTTCCTCATTATATTATCAAGTCAATTATACCCCTGCCATTATCAAACTTAACAAAATTACCAACTCTAATGGACGTAATTCCCCAAATCCACCAAAAATACCCGATTTTAATTTAGTTACATATTTCCCCTATTTAACCGACCCGAACCCACCTAATTAAGTTATTCCTTTCCCCAGATACATAAATATTATCAGACCACCCCATTCTATCCTCTACTCTTTCAAGCACCCCCATTATCACTAACCAATGGATCCTCTACAATCTCTCCATATCCACCCACCCAGATAACCCCTTCTCCTTTACTTTTGATTGTCAAGCTACCACCAAATCTTTTATTTTTTCTTATAACTAATTAGCTTCATAATATTTAAAGATATCTGTATATTCAACACATGACTAGTAATCAAACACTTAAAATCGATCTTTTAGCCTCATTTTTATCATCAACTTTCCCTCAAAAGAAAGATACTAGAAAAAAATACAAATAAACCTCTAAAGGACCTTGAGAATATATTTTGTGCAACTAACACTAACGATGAGCGCTCCACCTTCGTCCAATCGCAATAGCTCAACAACCCATCATCCACAAGCATAATATATCTTCTAGATCTTCCACCAATTCCAACACGCTTATCACTAAGGTCAAGGTTGCACTCAATTGCCTTTTTAAACTCTAAATTCCCATCAAGCTTTCATCACAAACCCATCATTGATCAAAGTACTGGGAATGGTTTCATCCCTTTCAATTTTAGCTCTTAAAACCTCTCGATGAAGCCTATCTTTGAACATGTTGGTGTAAATGCGCTTGGGACGATAAAAAAATGACTTTTCTCCAGATATGAGGCACAGAAAGGGTCTTGAGTTCATCGAATGAATCAAAGTAGGAAAGTGTGCAATTGGTTAGCTTGTCTTCGATAAAGATTATAACAAAGATTCTTAGAGTGATGGTGTATTCGAGAGGTTGTATGTTGTGCATTGAGTGTTGTACTTTTAGTCATTGAGGGGGAATAGAGGAAATGGAAAAACAAGAAGAAAGAGTGGGTTTTAGGGAAAGAAATGAAATGGATTATAGAGTAATAGAGGATTTATAGAGCTTTGGGAGGGTGAAAATTGTGGCTACATTGTACCAAGCTCCCGCTATGTGAAAATTGAGCCTTTTGCAAAAAAAGGCAGCCTGGTGTACCAAGCTCCCCGCTATGTGCGGATTCATTCTAAGATGCTACTTGTGCTTTCTAATAGACCCTTGTGGTTTGGCCCTTACCTGCATCCGCACATAGCGAGAGCTTGGTACACCAGGCTACCTTTTTTTCTAATAGAATTAAAAAGATTCAAGATAAAACAATTTCTTTTTTGCAGAGTGCTTTTGTGGAAGACAAATAAATTCTTGATGTAGCTCTGGTGGCTAATGAGTAATGAAATGGTTAACTCGAGGAGAAAATTAGGGGATCTAGGGATTTTGTGCAAATTGGCTCTTGAGAAAGCTCATGACCATGTAAACAAGGAGTTCCTTGATTACATTATGATGAGAATGGGTTTTGGTACTAAGTGGGGGAAGCGGATTGAATTTTGTATCTTTATGGTTAAGTTCTTGGTACTTGTGAAAAGAGGCTAGCACGTCAGCAAAAGAGGTACTTATCCAAAAGGGGAAAATGCTTATTAAGAGTTCGTTTTTTAGCATTCCACTTCATGTCTCTATTACAAGCTCTGGCTAGTGTTATTGGAAGTTAGAAAGCTCCGTATGGACTTTTTCTGGATGATCCAAGAGGGGAAAAGAAGTTCCACACCCTACAAAAGTGTTGGGAAGGCTTGGGGTCAAAGAGTTTAGTGAAGACACTTCTTTTAGAGTGGGTGATGAGAATAGGGTGGATTTTTGGGGTCATAGGTGGTGTGAAGAAAACATCTTGAGACTTACATTTCCAAATATGTATAACATCTCTTGTCAAAAGAAGATCTTATCTAGTGGGGGAAAAAGTTTTTTTGGGTTTGAGGTTTAGGAGAAATCTACAAGTCTGGAAGTTAAAGAATTTCAAAATTTGATTAGATTGTTTCACCAACAAAAAGGGTTTTTTGTTACGTTGATGTATGGAGATGAGGGACAGGAGGAAGTGCTGTTTTCGCAGTAAAATCTTTTTACAAGAAACTCCTATCTAGTGAAGATTCGACTTTTCCATATAGTTTGATTTGGATCCTTAGGATACCTCGAAAAGTTTGTTTCTTCTCTTGGTTAGCTGCAAGAGGGGCAATTTGACTGTGAAGAAATTGAAGAAAAGAAAGATCACTTGCGTAAGTTGGTGTTTCATGCGTAAAGAATGTGACCTTTCATTACATTATCGATTAGCATCTTCTTTGTGGGTGGAAATCCTAAGGTGTCCTGGAATTGAGTGGGTAATGCCGGGCATGGTGAAAGAAGCATCGGTTAGTTGGCCCTTAGAAGACGGAAAAGAAGAAGCAGAGAATAGGATGTTGCTCCATTGGCATTCATGTGGACCATATGGAGAAAAGGGCATAAGAGAGCTTTTGAGGGCATAGAAAATGATTTTTCTTTTTTGAGAATATCCACTTTTGTTCTTATTTTTTTTGGGTGCACATATGAAGTTCCTATAGGTATAGAGGATTGAGTAGCTTTTGTAGAAAATCAAGTTTTGTTGTGAGGTTCCCTGCTTTTTGGTATACTTCAAGTATACAGACACTTTTTATGCCCTGTTAATATGAATATTATTACTTGACCAAGAAAAAGTAAACCCTCTCTCTCATAATGTTAAGAGCACAGTTGGCAACCAATTTTTAACACTTTTTTTAAAGGAAGCAAGTTAAGGACTTATAGATTTATAACATTTAGACAGCTGGTGGAATAAAATGTGAGACCAAAGAAGCCAAAAATTAAAACAAAGTGGACGGTCAAAGACCCCAAGAAACAATGGAAGATTTTGGAATAAAAGAAGTTCAAATCCTACTCAAACTAGATTTCAAATCTTACTCAAACTGGAATTCCAAATCTTACTCAAACTGGAATTTCAAATCCTACTTAAACTGGGATTCCAACTCCTACTCAAACTAGGATTCCAAATCCTACTTAAACTAGGAAACCAAATCCTACTCACTTTGGGAGACCTAATCCAAGTCAATAAAGGAGAAAAAAATTGACTCAAAATGGGCTTAATAGGGGCGACCAAGAAGGCATCCAAGAAGCTTTTTAACTTATTTTATTTGCACTTAAATTAGATGAAGGAAAACTTGTCCAAGTCCTATTTCTTTTGGGACTTCATAATTTCAGCCATTTTAGCTGTAAATAGTGGGTTTTTCTTCAATTTTATTTAGACAAATTTAATAAATATTGAGAGCTATTGACTGATTTTAGTTTAGTTAATTTAGTTCATAGTTCATAGCCTAGTTGAGTTATTAGATCTGGATTCCTTTAGTTGCTACTATAACTTTTTTATTTTCAATTTAATTGAAGGAGCTTTAGTTTGAGGATTTGCACTGTTTCTTGATTATCTTGATTGGTTTCTTCATCATCTTTATTGTTCAATTGGGAAGTGAGGGTATAAAGTCCCTTGTTGCCTATAAACCGTTAAATTATTCAAGCTTCCTCATATCTTTTTATTTTGTTTCTTTCTCCCCCAATCTTTTGTTGTGATTCATAATCGAATCTCATCACATAACCTTTGTTTTTAGAACTCCCATCAAGACAAGAAACAACTTGGGTCAAGGAAGGGAATTGTTTTGAATGGTAGAAGGTTTTTGTTGGAATGGCATCCTCCAATCACACGACAATAATTGTGAACTAAAAATTAAAGCATAGATGGTTAGGGCCTTTAACATTCCTTTTGATGATTGTCGGTATATACTTTTCGAACCATTAGAGATTAGTGAATGATTGGGGGGCCAGTTACATTGACAAAGACATTAAAAGAGCACATCTATTGGGCTGGTATTGGCATCACATACTTTGATTTAGTACCACCAGATAAGGTTGAGTTGGGGGTAGCGGACCAGAAGTTTGAAATTGCTATTTTTAATGATTCTCACATCAAGCTATCAGTGGTTGAAAAAGGGTCATCTATGAAGATGAGAAGAAAGGGTCAATTGATGAGAGAATAGGCCCCTCAAGCCACTCAAACCCCTCAACTGCCATTTGCCAGGCATATGGATGGCAAGTCAGCTCAGGCCAAGTTTTGAAAAGGGGAGACCTGTCAATAACCAAATTATTTTTTGCAGACCAACCCTACAACCTAGCTAGTCTTTAGAGTCTAAGAACTTAAAACTTCTAATGGGCCAATATACCGATATTGTTATACAAAAGGTTGAAATGGCAAGGCTGTTGTAAGAAAGAAGGGTAGAATGAAATACTAAGCAACTAGGTCAGCTCTTGACCCTTGGCTGTCTACACAAGCCCCACCCCAGTATACAAGTCTCTAATACCTTTGGTGACGCAACCCAATCTTTGTTGAGCTTTAAGTCCTTTAGCTAAGCATAACGATGCTTGTAATAGAAGTGGCCATGTATCAACTTGACCATAATGAAAAGAACAACTACATCCTTCCACTACTTTAGAGTTAGACTTCGTACGAGTTGACGACTTTAACTCAGACTTCTCTTCTTCGTTACACAATGATCTTTTCTCCTTGCATGAAAAGTGCTCACACAATTAAGAACTAGTTTAGAATTTTAAAACTATAGAGATGTTAAAGTGGACTAAACTAATGATGATGCAAATCATTTGGGGTCAATGTGGTTGGGGATTGAAACATGAGATCCTTGACATGATTCCAAAGATGGAGCAAAAAAGTCAATTTTAGTTGTAGAAATAGAAATGGGGGAAGGGGCTAGGAAAGAAACAAGAAGTGAAAGGGAGAGTGAAGTCTAGGAACTAATTTGCTCCGCAATCTATGTTGGTTGAGAAGGGTGAGGCTAATATATAGAAGTCCTTTTTTTTAGTGGAAGTTAAAATTCTTCGTTGGAACATTAGGGGTTAAATAATAATGGTAAGAAGGACAAATGCTATCTCTATTTTGTAAATGGAGAGTAAATATTCTACGCCTACAAGATACAAAGAATGTGATTTGTCTTTAAACCTTAGTAGAGGGAAAAAAACACTAGGTGATTTCTCCTTATTTGCAAGTTTTGATGGACAGAGCTACTCGATACCAGTGCTGGTAGGGGATAGCCTATACCCTGTAAAATAAGTTGAGGCGTAAGTAAGTTTCTCGGAAATCATGACTAGAATTTTTTTTCTCTAAAACTTAATAGACCTCGACTACAAAAGAATTGCTCTCTGACCCCATTTGGACAAGACTTGGATGCAAAATGGCAGACTGGCAACTGGGCTAAACTTAAGGCAAACAATGACGGGGAAGTTATTAGTCTTTGAGAAAATGAAACTGTATCGACATTCATTAGGGTCCTTCTCAATTTCTATTCAAGAGAGTGTTATGGTCACACGCTATAGATATCAAATCCTTTCCATGTTTTTTATTTCGGGAGTTACCTATTTTGATAAAACAAATAAGCTTGGTAAAAGGGAACATATAAACTTACTATTTAAAGAGAGTCCCAGATCTCTTGTTCGTTTGACATGAATTCCCCACTTTATTTTATTACTTTTTCCTCTTTAAATAGAAATTTTATTACAGGATATTAAGGAAAACTGGGAATCTACAAACATAGAAAATATAATCATATAAGAATTCTAGTAAAACAAAACTACTGCTTCTTTTAATACCCACAAAAATATGAAAGTTGCATCAGATCTACTTTTCCTCTTTGATGTTGTTATCTTTTTCAACTTGAGGCTTCCTCACCTTGCATAAACTTTTCCCACCTAAGAGTCTATAACAGAGGATAAACGTAAAGAGTTTATGTGGTGCTTTACTAGACTATGTCCCTCACATAGATATGGAATGGGAAGATTTTTGGCTTGAGCTTGCGTCAATACGGGGTATATGGCATGAAAATTTGGAGAATGAGTTCCTATGCTAGAGCGAGATGAACTAAAAGAAGATCTCATTTAGAAGTTAAATACAAGTGAAAGTGATAAGTTGCAAGAAAGATAATTAATAGAATAAATAATGGAGCAAATGTACCAAATTGTTAAAAAATAAAAAAAAAAGGATCCAGTTGATAGTTGAATTTCAAAAGCTTAAAGACTTAATTTCTAAATCTCCGGTTGAGCTCGCATTGAAACTTGAAACTCAAGAATTGTTAGATTAAGAGAGATTGAGATTGGAGGAATAGAAGTTGAATGTGTGGAAATATGTCTTGGAGGGTGGTTTATATTATTTTTATATGTAATGGAAAAATTGTAAGTAACACACATGGGTCAAGTCTAGTGGTAACAAGGCGGGTTGAAAATCATAAGGTCTTCGATTCAAATCTCAGCGGAGCGGAGGCAAAATATTGGGTGATTTTTCCCATCTATGCAAGCCTTGATGAATAGAATTCTCTATTTTTTCTATTTGATTTTGAGAAAGAAAATGATGGTTGTAGTAGAAATAAATAAAAAAACAAATGATGGTTGTAAGTAATAAATGACTCTTATGGTGTGACTTGAAAGAAAGGTTTTGAGGTAGATTAGTAAAGGAGCGGGAAAGTTGGCTCGGACACCTCAAATATAAACAAAAGAAGAGAATTTTTTTTGATAACTATGGTATTCAGGCTAACTTTTTTCACATCTCGAGTAGATTCATTGGATACCTGTCCGCCAATCCCTCTAGCGAGAGATACCAGGTAACTCTATCTAGCAAGGCTAGAACAAATGGAAGAATCATCTAGTGTTATTTTGTCTCTGCTGGGATTTGAACTTGAGACCTCAGGTTGTAAATAAATTTTATTTTTAAAATAAAAAAGTGAAGGAGGTAGCCAATAGGCTGAAAATGGCTATGTTTCCCCGCTGTCCGGTCTTGGTTTATAAACCAGTCCCTTTGTTGTCCTAGTTTCTTCATTGGTTCCTAGGCTGACCAAGCCAAGTTACGAGGTTCAGATGAAACTACTGTTCATCTAAACCAACTTGGTTCTTTTATTTGCTTGATAGATGGAAGTACAATTATTCTTTCTTTTAGATGTCTATTTGATTTTTTTTGGGATAGGTGAGATGTCACTCCAATGGAGTGGTGGTTGCTTTTTGTGAAAATATTCCTTAAGAAGCAGAACCTCTGCTCATTCTATTGTAGCATCTCCTCCATAATATAGAGGAGAATAAAAGAAACTTAATATAGATGCTGAACTTGGCAAATCAATTAGAGCATAGAGCTTCATCTGTGGAAAATTTAAGTGCTGGCATGCTAGGGAGTAAGGATATGTTGATTCATGATTGTTACTATTCTCTAGAAGCCAAGTGGCCGAAGTTAGTTCTCATGTGCTTCAACATTCCTACATAAATGTTCGCAAATAAGACTGCCATTTCCCACTACCAACTAAGGGGTAATACTGTGGTCAGATCCTTCCCTTGGGTAGTGGAGGCAGGAGCTTGGATGACGAGATCAGGGAGCCAACTTACTGAAGTAATTTATACTCCAAGGACAAGATGCCAGGATTCCACTTGGTTCCTACAGAGAAATGTTAATATTTATCAGCTGAAGTTTCTTTGTGTTTCACTCTGATTGAGAGATGAAAAATTGTAAAAAAATTTGCACTGCTGCTTTTAAGTTACAGTGAATGTGCGTGGCTAATTATAGAGTTATGCATAACACTAGGAAATATACTGGGTTTGTTGTTGTTGCACAACACCAGGGAGAATAAAATTAGATAGTATACTTTAAAATTGAAAGCTTTGTTATTTGATAAAAATTTTGCTGAATGATAGGCATTGAAACTAAGGTCTAAAAGTTGTATTAGATAGTGTAATCAGCTGATAGGTTGCACTTTCTTTTGGGGGATAAACATTTGCTGATTAAACCAATATGATGATATTGAATGCAGTGGTGATTTTGGTCATACTTTTATCAACTTTTGGTGAAAATTCTATTTCTTATGTTGGCAGAGTTCCCATTTATGATTGAGTTACTGCTCTGTAAGGAATTTTTTGTTACTTTAACTTGCAAGTGATAATGTCATCAACTAATATAACTATGGTATCAGTTCTGTGTAAGAAAGCTCAACAGCGTGAACAGAAGCAGAGGAAGAAGTACACAGCCACCTTAGAATAATTATCGACATTTGAAGTATTGCTTAATGAGGTTTATATGGATCATCGTCCTAAACCAAGTGATTATGATGTTCGAACAGATTACTTCGTATCTTTAATGAAATAACAAAGGAAATTTATGGTAATTGAATAACAAAATTTCTGTATTATGCTATTTGAATTTCACAATCTTTTGATGTGTGAAGGATGGTAGTCTATATTGAGTCTCACAATGTTCATCAATTGTCAGGCTACTTCTATTTCATTGTTATAAGTAGTAGATGAGTTGTGGGTGTGGGGAGTCAAATTTTTCAATCCATAGCATAGTGCTTTTAGTTCAAGTGCTCATTAATCTTATTTCAGGGTATTCTGTTGATGCTCCCTCATCGAGGTGTTTGGGTCATTCTCAATGTATCTTTTTTGTGCTAAAAGTGACTTGGATCTATCTGTCAACTTTAAAGTTAACATTACACGGGAGAAGAAGATTCAAACTCTGAGGAAATTCACAAAACAGTTTTATCTACTTCAAAGCAACCTTTGAACTTGTTCTTCAATTTTCTATGGTTTTCATGTATATTGGTCCTTCATGAATCTTATGATCCTAAAATATCGTCATAGTGAGGAATGAGTAAGTTCAGAAAGGACTTTGGAAGCAAGTATTACTGTTTGTATTGGTAGACTTTTTCTAGGGAATATAGAATTATGGTGCTTACGCGATGCCCTTTTATATAATACAGTGGCGGTACCTTTAGGGATCTTTGTAGAATTTCCTTAGATGCTAGTCTTAGTTTAATTAGGTTTGGGTTCTTTTTTGTGTGTGTTTGTGGGTAGTTTGGTGGGGTCTTAAACATATGTAAGGAGATAGGAGTATTTGAGTGGCGGTTAGTGAGATTTGACTTGGCTAGGTCAGCTACACTAGGTAGAATATCTAGGATGCTTTCTGTTAGCTAATTTGAAATGGAATTGCTAATAGAAAGCATCCTAAATTGCTTTCTATTAGCAATTTACTAGTACTAGGTTCTTATATTAAATTTATTAGCTCCAAGTCAGTTTGATGTTTTTTTTAACTTTAAGCTTTTAGAATCAAATTGAAGGGGAGTCTTGGAGTAACTGATAAAGTTGCTTCTATGTAATTAGGAAGTCATGGGTTCGAGTCCTGCAAACAATCTCTGGTAAAAATGTAAGGTAAGGGTGCGTACAATAGACCCTTGTGGTCGTGCCCTTCGCGAGACCCTGCGCATAGTGGGGACTTAGTACATCGGGCTACCCTTTTTCTTCTAGAATCAAATTCTTAGATATTAAGGGCCTGTTTGGAACTTGGTTGGCAGGGAATAGAGTGTAATTTGGAGGAAATAATTACACTCTCCAATTCTCAGAGGGTGGAGTGTGTGTGAATTACTCATAATTATAAAGTGTTATTATTAGGTTACTTTTTAAAGTTTTTTCTTTTCTATTTTCCTTTTAGTTTCTTTTCTTTTCTTTTTAATTTATTTTATTTTTGTAATTTTAATTTCTTTTTTATTTTTATTATTTTGAATTTTAAAATATATTTTTTGTTTTACATTATTTGTCTATAATTTTCCAGCTTTTACTTCTTTGATTCCATATAATTCACGTTATTTTAGTTTCTTTTTTTATTTTTTATTTTTTATTTTTTTACTTTCTTCATTTAGCATAACCAAGCTATTACTCTAGTTTGTGAATTAAAGTAAAATTTCTTTGTTAAATGAGGTGTTATAGACTTATGTTTTCTTTTTCTGACTATATTTATTTAACTTATATTGGAACTTATTTTATGTTATATTGAAATCTGACATAAAAAATATTGTGTTAACTCTTTTTCTTGTTGAATTTTAAGTTTATGTTATATTTTGGAGTCATTTATTTGGTTTAGTCGTATTGATTTGTTACTCACATCGCAAATCATTCATTTTTCAACTAGAACTGGTAAATTATGTTTTTCTCAAATATTTGAATAAGTTTATGACATTGTATTTAAAATATTAATCTTTTTGTCAAATATGCGTTTCGTGATGTTCTTACAAGAATGTATACTTTTAACTTTTATTATTAAATAAATTAAAATATTAATGGATATATTTTCTAAAAGACAATATATATCTTAAATATCTAATTATTCATAAATACATGTTTGTTAAATATTAATTTTGAATTTTATTTTTAAAATTTAATCTAACTGTGTAAGTACATATGTGCAGTAAAACAATACTCAAGTAATTACATTGTAATAAGGTAATTACTTATGACAAATGAAAGATCGGAGTAATTATTATACTGTGTAATTATTATCAAATCGTTCAATTACCATTACCATGTGGCTTTCCAAACAGATGTTAATTTTTTTTTTAAATCCTTGATACCATGTGGCTTTCCAAACAGATGTTAATTTTTTTTTTAAATCCTTGAACACCTTTTAGTTAATTGGAGTAGTCCAACTAATATTATTGTTATTATTATTACGATGATGACGATGACGAGATGATGATGATGTGTACACACATATAACTTGTTACTTTTTTATTTAATATGAAACTCCTTTGTACTTCTTTGAGAAAGTAAAATATCAGGAGAAATTTTGGTCAAATTCTTATTATGAACCTAATTTCAAAAGCTTATATTATCATATATTTCTAAGATCCTAATATGATTATATTCTCTCGTTACTTATATTTATATCTTCGGAGTTCCATACTTTACTTTGATGACAATTAAAGCATGCACGTTTATTACATTCTTTCTCCTAAGAAATTCGGTCCCAAAATTTATCTTGTCCTCCTAAAGGCTCCGGGTATTTTGGGTATCTTATCCTCAAGTCATCCTCGACTTTCCAAGCTGTTTCTTCAGCTGTATAGTTCTTACAAATTACCCTTATTCATACTATATTCTTCAAACATAGTTTTCTCAATTGATGATCCACTGGTTCCTTCTTGTAAGTCATGTCCGTTTCCGCTTGTATGGTAGTTCACTGTTTCGATCCGTGCAATAATTTTGTAAGGACCTATGAACCTCCAGAGTAGCTTGCTCTTCTTGTTGATTTCTCATGACTCCCTTCATGGGCGAACTTTTAAGCACACTTCATCCAGTCCTAAACTCCAACTCTCGCTGCTGCATAAGACTTTTGCCTGCTTGTTGAGGTCTAATCGCATGCTGGAAACTTGCTATGTTATAAAAGAGTGAAGTGAGAAGTAGCTTTCTGTCTAATATTTGCGAACCTATAGTACCCAACAATCTCATCATTACATACCATTGCTTCCTTAGTACTATCATTCATCTTGCATAAGAGTATGCCAACTTTCAGCCTTCCCACATCATCTCCCACAAGCTCATGTCATATTTTTTCATGACATTGATGATAACTCATTCATGCTATTCTAGTCAGATGCACATAACTTGGTCTTCCCTTGATCACAACTGCTTGCATAAAACATTGGTTTTCTCATTCTTACAAGTCTGTATTACTACTATGTTAGAGTTCCATCTCTCTGTTATAACTCATAGTTCCATGATGAGGAGGTTACTGATACTTATCCTTGTCACATGCTGATCTCAGTGTTGAAAACAATGAAGTGAGGCAACAGAGACGTCCACCGCTTCCAGTGACTGAGGCGACTCGGGATGAAGGAAGCCATTGCTTCTTTGACATAAATGAGAAGCGCCGCAGTGCGTGCAGTGTTCATTGCTGCTGCCAAGGATATTTATCTTCTTTTCTCATTCTTCTTCTTCTCTACTGTGTTCATCACTGTGCTGCACTTTTCTTTTTCCTTTTCTTATCTTGTTCGTGCTTCTTCAGTTATTTGTCTTTTTCAATTATCCATTTACTTGAATTTCTAAATTATTCTGTTTCTTGTTTTCATCTTGTCATTTTGTCTTATTCTCTCTGTTTTATTTCTTTTGCTGTGTATTCTTCTTCTCTTTGTGTTTTAATTATTCTATTTTGCATGTCTTTGTTTGGAGTCTTTCTTTTAATAATTCTTCTTCTCTCTTTTTCTTTAATTATTCTTCCATTTTGCACCCATGAGCCTAAGCATGGTCTTTCTTTTGCTCGAACAATGTTTAGTGAGAAAGTTTTATGCTCTTCAATGTTTATTTTGCACCTAGATTTCTAAAGGTCGAGTTTTTGGTCATAAATATTGGTTCTAGTAGCAGTGTCGCATATTGTCCAAAATGGTCGGAACATGTGAATAGGTAAGAAAGTATATTGACGAAATATATGAAATAAAACATCAAATTAACCATCAAGCATTTGTGATGAATCTTGATGATGAGGATGATGAAATGGAAGAAGGTGAAGCTAATGATTTGCTGCTGCCCTAAAAATCATAAAAAGGGGAGAAGGAACATATTCTTCAAGTTGTGGATCTACCGGTAGGACTAAGGGTCTTATAGATGTTTCTTTTGCGCAGAATCCAAAGGATATGATTAGGGAAAGGAAAACCAGTAGAAGTCTGATAGATGTTGCCAAGAAGATTTTGAGGATTCGTGCAGTTACAATATTTGCATGATACATGTACAACGCAGGGTTCCCTTTAAGTTGTTTTCAATTATAACAAAACTTTACTGCTTTTTCATTGAGGCTGCAGGTGAATATGGTTCAGCAATGAAGACCTCCACTTATTATAAAGTTAGTGAGTTTCTTATTCAAATAAAGATGTGGAAGAGAAACAAAATTGTGGAGGAACACAGAGTACGATGGAACAAATATGGATGTTCCATTATAATGAATAAGTGGACACCAAAAAAAGAAAAAATGATCATCAATGTGTCGGAGAATTCTCCAAAGGGAAGTTTTTTCTTGAACCTGCTGATGCAAGCGACTTCTATTGGTTCCACCAAAATGTTCTCCTTGTTTAAGACGACTATAGAGAGAATTGGAGCAAACATGGTTTTCAAGTTGTTTATGACAATGGTAGTGAAAATCTAAAGGGAGTGTACCCACACATGTTAGGGTATACTATTAACCATGCGGTTTTTGACATAGTATTATTTATTGAACAATTGTATGCTTATTTATTCGTA
>JBDJHY010000008.1:1438782-1456148 GCA_039654485.1 Withania somnifera | reverse complement strand
TATTATACCCCTTTCTTTTATAGAAACAAAATATATATTTTTAGTATTTTCCTAAAATATTGACAAAGTTTATGAAATAATCTTTTGAAATAACCTAATCTCATACCTTATTATTTTATAAAAAATTGTAAGCTACTAATATTTCAATGGACATAACGTGTTAAAATTATATTGAAAAATTATTATTATAAGAAATAGATTTTATTTAAAATAATTTTCTATTAATTATGCAATATATTTAAAAAGTTATATTTACTTTACCACACACTTATATAAACTCGGTACATACGCGTCATGAACCTTAATTACAATAAATAGATATAGAATATTGTGTGACACCACAACATCTACATGAAAGAAGTGGACGTTTGGCAGCAAAGTTTTTCAACAAATGCTATCCAAATTTGGAATCTTTTAACTATAATTTTAATGATACGCTTTTAATTTATTATTTTTTGTACATATGCATATTTATCTACTTATATGTACTCCAATAACTCCATTACTTGGTTTTCTTAAAGAAAATATAGGTTATTTACATTCTGTAACAATTTACAATGTACATATATATTGTATTAAAAAGAGAACCCCCTTGACCTAAATCCGCCAGTATTATATTTGTTCCATGGATTTTTGGTTGTTATCTTTTCCAAATTCACAAAGGTTGTAGTGGTGAATTAGTAATGGTTTGAATGCAAATCAAGGATTAGTGTTCTTCGTGCTATTGTAGCGGGTGCAGGAACGGGGACTTGGTGGCTTCGTGAACCGATCGTTCCCGTCATTTTTGAGTACTTTTCACTATTTTCTCATTCTTTGATCATGTTGTAAGACTTTACATTTCCATAAATTTTTCGAGCTTGTTTCTTCGTTACCTTCGATCGATTAAGCCCAATTTTATGTCATATAATTTATGAGTTGTGCTCTACGTGTTAGTATGAGTATTTTATTTTTTGAGGTTCGAGGGTTCACAGACCTGTTTTAAGTTTGGATTTCGACCCCATTATTTATATAACAATATAGGTCTTTCTTTTACTCATCTTGACATGTGTATGTTTTTTCTAGCCTCGTGCGATTTTGACCTTTGTTCGTAATTCTTCGGATATTCTAGTGCCGATAACCTTTATATGCAATAACCTTTAAATGCAATAACCCATGTCCTTTTTACGAGGATTTTTTACATGGGACTAGATCCCTCCACGGATCCTCTGACAATGGGTGGCTATGCCTGAGATACTACTACTAGGTATGAGTTGCATCCTGAGAGAAGGGTATACTGGAGTAGGAGGGGTAAGTATATAGGGAAGCTTCTGTGGGTCCACTCCTGGAAGAGTCTTAGTATCGGGGAAAGTGTGTACAAACACTATTTATATTTCAGCAACCCTTTGTTTTGCATCTTATGCATTGATTTGTACTCTTCGGGACTTATAGGGGGAATACCTATTAGGTTATTTGGTTGCCTGTTTATATCTACTGGTAGTATGGGATGTCGGCCGAGTTTGTTTACTAGTAGACTTTGTTTGTTCCTTTCTATCTCTTGTTGGTACCATTCGTGCACTTGTTGCATTTGTTATTAGCTTAGCTTGTTATTGGTTTTGTATTCTCTTATTGGTCCTTCCTTGTGTTAGCTATGTAGGAGCTCCAGGTACATATCGTGTTTGGTCATGATTTACTTGTGGCCCAGGCTCTATGTGTTATACCTTGATAGATGACTTTTCTTCATATTTGTTAGTTGATGCTACATATACTAATAGATGATCCTTCATCGCACTTACTAGTTATTACTGTAGTTATCTGCTTTTTACCTTGCTTATGCTTACTTTTGCACAGCCAGCCTATATTGCCTATTGGGTACCCTTTTTTTTTATATTCACTCTACACTTCTACATCTTTCTATGATGCAAGTCTTAGCAAGAGTATTCAGAGCAGACATAATCATGCAAGCTAGTTTGGTATTGTTCCAGGAGATACAAAAAGCAGTCGGCATTCATGTTGGGTGGTCTTCCATCTGCCTACAAAATTGTTCTACCGGAGCATGGATAGCTATTTTATAGTCTACCCCATTGGAGGTTGTCTTGTGAACTATTCTGTATATAGATACTCGGCATCCACAACACCAGGTTCTGGGGAATTTACTTTCTGTTGTTTATTTTCTGTTTCTCTTTCTTTTACCTGTCTTCTTCTCCTTCTCTTTTCTTTTGACATTTGATACTAGCCCGTCGATACCTGCTCTGGAGGGGGTTAGGCTTGTCTACGAGTGGGATGTAGATGCCATCACAACTTGATTTTTTGGGCCGTGACACAGTGGTATCAAAATTCTAGGTTCACCTGTGTCTCTGGTTCTAGGAGAAAGTGTTTGGTAGAGTCCTTCAAATTGCTACATAAACGTATGTATCCTATCTTCCAAAGGATACAAGGCACTCTTTAGGAAGGACTCTAACTTCTTGATCCCTTACGTGCGTTGGATGGTCATTATGTTCCTTATCATGTATTCGACTCAATTCTTACCTAATGGCTAAGAAGGAGCCTCAATGGGAACCAGTGAGATTCACATGCACATATCTGGAGTTCTAGAGTTAGAATTGGGTGCCAAAAGATCATATCATCAGACATAAAGTTTTGGAGTCACCTGGGCTTTAGTTGAAGTTATTGTCATACCAGTTCCGTAGAGTGCCAGAGTTCATTCAGAGGTATTAGTAGGTGTCTTGAGAAGAGAATTGGTTGATGATGAGCGTATTTATTTCCAGTATAGGCCTTTGACTATTTGGGTCTATGCAACATCGTTCAACAGGATTACTTGACGTATCCCAACACTGTACATTACGATTACAGAAGGGTGTTGGACTTATTCAGTGGTTGGTTTTTGTGCTCTGTATAATGACAGGGAACATGGTAACAATAGGACATACCCTTAGATAGATCTTCAGACAGTTGGTGGCTCTTGATGAGGCTTGCCGTGAGACCTATAGGGTTGGTGGTTAGGAAGTTCGCCAGACGACGAGCACTGATAGTGATCAATATACGGGTCGGAGGGATGTGAATCCTTAGGGTTTCTTTATATATGGTGGGTTCGTACATGAGGCTATAGATTGACCCCTTCTCGGAGTTGTTTTGTCATAGTAGCCTGGGCTGAATAGCCAGAGTTTAGGTCAGGGTTGTTTAGTATTTCCTTTGAGTTCTTAGAGTTTCCAGTGATACCTAATTTATGAATAAATAGTATGCTATATAGCGACTTCAACTACTGTTTCAATTGGTTCAGTACAATTAGCCTTTTCAGATCTTTTCTCAGTCACCAGATAAAAGCCCAGGTACGCAGAGCAGTTAGCCCGCCAGGGGCACATATTCAGCTTTTTAGGGCCTTGGTGGAATGAGTAGTTTAGTTTATTTTCCCAGTCAGAAAGGACCCAAGGTTGTTTTGAGTGTACTGAGTTAGTCCATTGGGCTAGAGAGTGTCTGCAGCATCGGGCCATATAGTCGACAGCGACTGCATCCTCGTCTCAGCAGTCAGTTAGAGTAGGTAGTAGTATTAGTGGTTCTTGTTTTCCTTGTGGAGGAGTTGGTTATTGGTCCAAGAAGTTCCCCAGTTATGGATTCCTTAGTCAAGCTGGTCAACAGAGTCTTCCAACGGTTCCCAATCCTTCATCTTGCAATATGGTGCAGGGTTTTTCAGGTGATCTACCTTTGAGCCCTATTCATGACATGATTTTATTATATTCCCTACTTAGACGGCTTATGTTGACTTAGGCGTGACTCTGATTTACTTTCCACCTGCTTTATTTGTGCTAGTTTGAGTGGATTTACCCTTGTTGATGTGTGTCATAGACTGGGTTTAGGTCGTGTTTCTAGCCCTTGATTATTTGTGGTCCTCATTTATGTAGTTCTTTGGTGGCAACTAGGTTGTGATTTCTATTAGCAAGTCGAGCCTTATATTTTAGCCCTGGGAGTACGCGTGATTCCCTGTTATGTTGTGGGTATGTGATTCAGAGGTTGGGTTTATTTTGTTTGGCGGGCCTTACTGTATATTAGCTGAGATTTAAGCGCCCTTTTGTTGTCCTATCCTGAGTGGTGGATATTTTTCGTAGGGTTATTATGTTTCCTCGGGTATGAGGAAGGGACTTTTAGTGGTGGATCCTAGGGATGGATTGAGTTGCTTGGCTAGTTTAGCCTGTAGATGTTATGTGATAGTGGAGTTGGGCCTTATGTTGATAGGCGACTATAGTGATTTCGTCAGGCATGGGTAGGTTACCATGTTCTTCCTAGAGACTGGGTTGTCGTATTGTGATTATCCTTAGTCATGGACAGTGTACCTCAACAGGGTGATAGGGTTCTTTAGGCCCTTACCGATTGAGATCTATTTTACATTTAGGTCAGGCGACTTCCCTCAGGAGTGCTTATTAGCATTGCATGTTTGATGTTTCTTCATCCTTATGGGAAGATTCCCTGTTATCCTATGGTGATCTTTTCCAATTATGAGTTATCCGGTAGCTCTAATTTGTGACTCCATTATCTGAGGCTTTTACTGTTCGGTCCTTGAGAACCAGAGTAGGTAGATCTTATGAGTAAATGGATCACTCCTTTTGTTTGATTTTCCTGAGTTCTGTATTGGTTTCCAAGGACCTATCTTTATCTTTGATCATGTCTAGTTCAAATCATGTCTCAACTATTGCCTCTTGGGTTCCATCAGTCGTGTTTTCTAGTGGTTAGTCTCTGTACTCACAAGCCTGTTACAATTCTGGTAGGCGATAGTTATCCTTTAGTAGTGAACCGAGGTTGTGGTATTTCAGAGGATTTCGTACGTTAGGTTATGGATGCAATTTCAATCTCAGTAGGTTGATGCAACTGTGCAGGCCTTTGCCCTTGTGAGTGGATATTGATTTGGTTTCTTCTACGATCTCTTGTGTTTAGACTAGTGACTGGTTTATATTTGGTTTACAATTCGGCTTCGTGGAGGTGTTTTCTATATAAGAATCAGGAGGCTCTCAGATTTTGAGTAGTTGGAATTCATTCTTTTCCTCAGTTATATGATGACCATTGACCTCGGATGTTGGGCTTTTGGGTAGTGCAAAAACTTGGTCTGTTATACTGTATTAGCGATAAGGCGGTGGTAGTTGAGACTATAGTTGTGACCTGAGTTTATTGACAGTATCTGAGTAGGATCACAGAGTATCATGGGATGATTGCTCGTTTGAGTTTTAGAGGTATTTTCCTCTTGATTTCAAGTTAGTGGATTGATTTCGGTGATCGAGGTTCAGACAATCATTCTAATTTCAGTCTCTAAGTCCTAAGTAGGGTTGGCATTGTAGGCAAGGACAACTACCATTTATGGTACCTTGTATTGTTAGTTAGTCAGTTGGTATCAGTTGTCTTTAAGTTCTTGATTCCGTGTTGATGTTAGTCAATTGTACACGTGGAGCTCGTAGTCTTGGGATCTCCTAGTAGGGTTTAGTTAGATTTTGATAGTGTTTTAAGGATTAACAGTAGTTTTTATGGTTTCGAAGTCGGTGAAAGTGTTCAGACTATTCTTTGTGAAGCCCATTGTACTTGGTACTCTATACACCTGGTCATAGTGAATGTGCAGAGAGTTTTTGATGAGATTCGGTTATGAATCGCAATACAAGATAGGGGGAGAAAGAAAAAAAAACAAAAGATATGCGAAAACTTACACGATTTGTCGGTTTATGGGAAAAATGGGATTTTATATCCTCACCTCCCAATTGAACCAATAAAACAGGGACGAAACCAATCAATATAATCAAAGACAACACGAATCCTCAAACGAAATACCTTCGATTAAATTGAATAAAAGAAGTTAAAGTAGCAACTAAAGGAATCCACCTCTAATCACTCAACTAAACTATAAACTGTGGAATATAAAGCTAAGCTATGATCAGTCAAAGGCTTACAATAATCATCAATTTGTCTAACTAAAATTGAAGAAAATAACCCCTATTTATAGCTAAAAGTGGACAAAATTATAAAGCCCCAAAAGTAGTAGGACTTGGCCAAGTTTTCCTTTATCCAATTTGAGTGCAAATAGGATAACTTTAAGAAGCTTCTAGGCTGCCTTTTGGAAGCTTCTTGGACAACCTCCTTAGCCTATTTTGAGTCAATTTTGTTCTCTATATTGACTTAGATTGATCCAACCTCCCTTGGGCTTGAAATTTTCATTGGGCCACTTGAATCTTCCATTGGGCCATTTGAATGGGTCAATGTTTTGGGCTGATTTTTGCTTCCACTTGGACTGCCTTTGGATGTCTACTTTAAGTCCTTCTTGGGATTTAATTATTGGTATTTTGCAAGTCCAAATATTGTTCATTATCTCTTGAGCCTTGTACTATTTTTCCATGCGGTCTACTTCTTCACCATAGCTTGCAAAGCCTTTAATTCCTTAGCTTGATTCTGTGTAAATTGTCTTGGAGTAGTTTGGTTGCTATCCATGCTCGTATCAATGAAGACTTCCGTTTGGAAGGACAATTGATTTAGGAAAGATGTTTTGCAACAAACTTTCCCAGATATATACCTCTTATGCCAATAGCAGTAGGCAAAAGTGGCTTAAATTTGGTCCAACAAGGATGAAATCTGACTTTTAGGAGATTCCTACATGATTGGGAAATAGGGAGGATAACTGAGTTTTATAGTACCCTAAATTATTCTAAGGGCAACACTGGAAATGGAGATGTTGTGGTATGGCTAGGAAATAATCAAGGAACTTTTATGGTGAAAGAGGCTTACAACTTTGCTCAAATTCTTTTCTTCCCTCGAGAAAGATTCTGAGCGAAGTTAATTATCAAATGGAATGCCATGGGAAATGATCTAGAAAGTGAAGATCCCATTAGAAGTAGCTTGCTTGCATGACAAAGGAAAAGTTGAGGAGTAAGGGATTTCACTTATGCTGGAACAGGTAGAGACAGCCAACCATCTCTTTTTACTCTTTAACTGAACAGATCAGATCTGGAAAATATTTCATTAAGCTCAAAGGAATCGGGTTGGTGATGCCAGGAAACACAAAGGAGGCCCTAGATAGTTTCGGGACAGTTGTTCCTGGCAATTTCATCTTCCCTGCCACACTGCTTCAATAAGAGTTTCTTAGCGACCTAATGCGGACGCAACACCGGGAAGTCACACTTTAACTTCCTGCCTTGACCTGTCTTTTGTCCAAACAAAGGAGAGATAGATGGTTGTCCTAGCATGCGTTCGGGGGACTATATGAAGAGAGAGAAATAATAAGGGTTTCTGAGGATAAGCAGTGCAACATTCAAAAGCTAAAGATGAATTGCTTATCTCTTTACTATGTTTGTTGTAAACAAGAGTGATTAGTACAATCTGAAGATATTTTTGATGTTTTAGACAATATGTAAAGAAACATAGGATGGAAGTTTCCTCTATTTTATAACTGTCTGGTTTGGGGGACTATACAGTTTGTATAGTATACCTGTTAATATATGGAATGTGACTATTATAAAAGAAATGATAGCATTTCTGGTGCTTTTTACTCTCAGTTCCTTTATCAACTTAATCTAATAAAAATTAAGTTCTAGACATCTATATCTACATGAACATCTTTACGGCAATCACGTGTATGAATCTTCATTTTATTAATTTAATTAAATACATTAGGTCCCTCCTCTTTTCTTGTCCTTTTCTTTTCTCTATTTTAAGCAATGAGTTTTTTAAAGCCTCAATTTTGAGTGAATAAGGCATGTAGAGTGCACAAATGCTTGGATCTTAAACAGTTTAAAGCGTCAAAAACGTGTTGTCTGTGTCACCTTTGCCTGTGATTGCGATTCTCTTTTCGGGCTTGTCCAATCATTAGACCCATAATTTGCTTTGCAATAGATATCCCTTTATGTAAGCCAATATTGCTTTGGATGTGTTTAGGTGCAATGTTCAATGTTCTCAACTAAAAAGAATGTTTTGCATCTTTACTTCACATTTTTCTGTTGTTAGATCTCATGAATTTCTCTTTGCAGATGAAAGCATGGGCAAAAGCACAAAATATTAACAGTGCAAAGGATCAAACATTGAATTCTTTATCTATAATACTGTTGGTTGCTTTTTATTTGCAGGTATGCTTTTTTCTGACAAGCTCATCATTTGCAGAAACCCTTCAATTATCATTATTTTTTCCGTTTACTTATTTTTTGTGGCAGACCTGAGCATTCATCAATTTCTAGCATTCCATGTTAAAGAAACTTTAGGTGTGGAGCTTTTTTTTTTCCACCCAATGTCCAAGAGCTTCGCTCCCGACTAATCTTAGATCGCGCACTATAGGGCCCACTAAGGGGTCGTGCTCCCAATAAGATTTTTTTCATTCTTGGGGTTCGAACTCGAGGCCTCTAGTTTAGAGTGGAGCAGTCCCATCAATGCACCACAACCCATGTTGGTTGCGTTGAGCATTTTTTAGTTATTCTTTTGGGATGCTTGGCTGATGTGTTGTTATCTACGGCTGCTAGACCTTCTTGCAGTTAATTATTGTAAGGGCTTCTGAATCTTGAACATGCTAATGCTTCCACAAATATTCCTGTTACTTGTAAACAGAATAGGACCTTGACAAGGCAAAGTAGGGTCATGAGTAATAACTTGAAGGGCTAAAACCAGTGGGGTGATGAATATGTTGGCATAAATGGATTCAAAGCCTACATTTTTTCTGATAATGCCCGAGAAATCTTCACACCATCACGACCGTTTACAAGGAGCCAAGACCTCCAACAAATCCAAGCATTATTCTAGTACAAAGATGTGTTGGAGGTAGTTGAAGAGCCACATAGCTTGATCTATAGCGTGTGGAGGATTGAGGAAGACATGGGTAAACTTGGGAAGACTTTGGGGACTTACTATGGTAGGACCCAAAGTTTGACGACCTATTTTTCACTTTGGGTCACTTTTGGATCTAAGTGTAATAAGTGAGACTTGGACCTCTATATATAGAAGGTCAATTCAAATGTTGCTTAGGTCATTTTGGTTGAAAAACATAATTTTCAAATTTCATAGTCTAGTTTGAAAGTGTAATAGCTTAGTTTTAGAATTTCAATTCGTAATTAGAATTCCGTTAGTTTTCACGTACTTATTATTGAGCGATTAAGGTGGGTCGAATCTTTAATTGCTCAGAGAAAATTTTTCTTGAAATTAATTGATCGATCTTCCATTTGTGGAAGTATCAAATTGGTTGTTTGTGTCTATTGATTTTGGAATTCAATTACGGTATGATGTCGTATTGAATTCCGCATATCTTGTACTTTTTGTTTTTGCATTTCATTCTTCTATCTTCGAATTCACAGACCGTATCATTTGTATCAGAGCCTAGGTTCGTAATTCATTTCAAGGGATTAGAATTCTAGGTTGTAAAACTCAAAACCACAAAAAAATCACAAAATTCGAAAATCTCAAAAAATTTTAAAAATTTCGATCCGAGTCAAATTTGTGTTTGTTTGTTGATTTTTGTTACTAGGAATTTTTCTCCTAGTAATTTGAGTCACGTATCTCAAATTTGATTTGATTTGGAATTAGTTTATCCTATCTATCATTGTTGGAAGTTGAGCTTGAACGAGATTTGAAATTGAGATCGATTGAAGAATTGAAGGTTGATAAGTTGAACTTCATCATTTGCAAGTTACAAGGATCGTCTAGTTCAAATTTTGTTCGAATCGGAGGAGAATTGAGGTATTTACAATTTTGGTGGTGTTCACCTTCATCTTTTTTATCCAAATTTTGAGCTCAATTTTGCAGTTATTGTGTTGAAATCTGAAGTTTTTGGATGGTTAGAAGTTGTTCTTACTTATCAAGGAGTTTGGGGTTTCAATTTGGTAGAGTTTGGTGGAGATTAGGTGGGATTTCAAAATTTGAATTCTATGTTCTTCATGTTCATGGTTTTCAGATTTTCGAACTCAAATTTGGCTTGATTTCATTGGTTTCCGTACTCTGAAAGTTAATAGAATCATTTCTTATACTTAGGAGAGTGTGAGAATCAATTTTGGTAGAATTAGGAGTTGATTTGGTTAAGGTCAACTTTTTGGGTGTTCATTGAGATCTGATTTTGAAGCTTCGAATTCGTGGTGATTTGTTGAATTTCGTAGTTCCAAATGTTGATTGAAGTGTTTCTTATAGCTCAAGGAGCTTGGGAATCGAATTTGGTAAAGTTTGGAAGAGATTTGTTGTAGATTCAAGTTTTGGAAGATGAACGTTCATGGTGTTCTTCCAACTTGAAGGTGATGAACAAGTGAGTTTGATTTCGACTGCGAATTGAGCATTGAAAAGTATTGGGGTTTGTTCTCAATATCGAAGAGAGTTCATGGTTGACATTTGAGGTGAATCGGAGGTCATTTTAAGGTAGTTGGATTTTTGAATATTCAAGGTGTTTATAAGGTGTTCTTCGATCTTTATGTAAAGAAGATGAAGAAAAGTGTGATTTTATCCAAGTCATCTTGGTCAAGGTTGTGTTTTGGTGTTTGGAACGTGATAATTGGTGAAGTCAAGGGGCAAAAGGGTCCAATCAAGTGTCAAAGTATTGAAGAAAACAAGCCTTGAAGTTGTCTATTAGGACAGTCCGCTTTTGATTAGGCGATACAAGGAGAAGAGACATCTAAGGGGAGACGATTTGTCTTTTCCTTCGCCTAACCAGCCTCCACTAAACAGTTTAGTCTTGTTCAGGCAGAAGTCTGGTAGACAAACCACCTCTTGGGAGACGACTCGTCCCATCCTTCGCCCAAAAAGGTCCCAAACCAACACTACTAAACAGTCCACTTTTATTTGGGCGAAACCAAGAAGGTGAGACATTTTTTGTTGGACGAAACAACTTTTTTTACACTGTCCTGTGGAAGCAAACACATGGTCCATGTATTTTGCAGTTGTTAGCATTTGTTGGTTAACATGACTACCCTAAAAGATGCAGTTAAAAGTTAGATCTCAAGGAAAGTGGATAAATTCATTAAGAAGATCTGGCAAATGGTACCAGCATGTATATTTTGGCATATATGGATGGAGAGAAATAACATATGTTTTGATGGGACTTCAACTCTTAACTGCTTTTTAAAATCTAAAAGCCTGATGAATCTTTAGTTGGAGCAACCTTTCCCCTACCAATGATGTAATTTCCTTAGATTTCATTAGCTCCTCTCAATGGCCTAATGCTATAGGCTTTAATCCCTAGATCTTATTTTTTTTTGTAACTGGAGTTATCACCTATTTTACTTTGTAACTCTCTTGCATCTTCTTGATGCCTTTTAAATTTTAATACGACCACTTAATCCAAAAAAGAAAAAAAAATCCATTACAAAAGCTGATATCTGACTATGTGCCTATTGCTCTTCAATATGGTACCTGGAAATGGCTAAATCCTATTTCAACTTTGAGTAAAATAGTCAACGACAATTTTATCTATTATAGTCTTTTATTGAAGGACAAAAAGTTCAATTAACATTTCTAAGGACCTTTGTACTTTTATAATAATACAATATATATGTGTATATATATGTATATAGGTGTTTGCTAACCGACTACACAAAGGCCGTTAACTTGTACCTATTTCTCATTTGTCCAAAATAACTTTATAACTTAACTAACCTATCAATTATTCGTAGAAGATTTTGTAATTTTACTTTAAACAAAAA
This sequence comes from Withania somnifera, assembly GCA_039654485.1. Lineage (NCBI taxonomy): Eukaryota > Viridiplantae > Streptophyta > Magnoliopsida > Solanales > Solanaceae > Withania > Withania somnifera. Next base: position 1,444,545 of record JBDJHY010000008.1, on the reverse strand, counting down.
ATCCAGTTCATACTCCTATCATTTAGCTCAAAGTTCTTCTCTTTTGTTTTGCATTTAAGAAGACTTGCGTCCCTTCTTCCCCATCGTGCAGCGGTGAAAGTGAAAGTACCCCAGTTCTTAATTTCTAAAGCCATTGTCTTAGTAAAAAATCATAGAAAAGGTTGGAGAAGATATTATTGAAATATCCCACCCACCCACCCACTAGTTGACTATCACTCACAGAATCAGTCATAGAATCAAGAGCTTAGCCTGGGATTGTGATAGGATTTCGACGTAATTTCTATTTTCCAATCACTTCTAGTATTAGGTCACCAAATGTTATTGACAAAGTACAACAACAACTTAAATTTTTGGGAGGGTGGTGTATGTAATCTAACCCCTAACTTATGCAGGTAGAGGCTGTTTTCCATGGACTTCAACTTAAGTAAAGCATAACAAAATTAGTATGGAAAAAAAAAGTAATAAATAAGCCATATTAAAAATAATGGAAAAAAAAAACAGCAACAATCCTTGGAAGAAAATTTGGTGTCCTTCCTAATGAGTATCTAGGGATGGCTTTGGGAGGAAAAAGCAAGTCAAAGGACAATTGGAATGGTATTGTGGAGAAATGTGAGAAGAAACTGTCTAATTAGAAGAGTAATTATTTATCTCAGGATGGGTGGGGGGGTGTCTAATTCTGATAAACTTTGTATTAGTTGCTATGCGTATTTATTTGATGTCCTTATTACCTATATCAGTCAATGTAAGCAAGAAATTATACTCTATTAGAAGAAACTTTCTATGGGAGGAACCAATGACAGCAAAAAGTTTCTAGTTAAATCGGACTCCCTTATGGTCAGCAAAAGGATTGGGCACCCAAAATCTCAAGATACGAAATAATTACTTATTGATGAAATAGTTGTGGAAATCTGCAGCTGATGAATGAACACTCTGGAAAGAGGATTCTAGACAATGATGAGAGAGAAGGAAGATGGACTACAAAATGTTGTAATGATTCTATGGGATCAGTTTCTGGAAATCAATCTGAAACCTTTGGCCAGTGCCCAGGGAGTCAGGATAGGTAACGGTAGGGAGACATTATTTTGGGAAGACAATTTGGAAACGCCAAGGACCTTTTAACCCAAATTTTACTAGAAATATTTGCACTCTATAGCCAATGTTGCTCTGACTTTTCAAGAATGTCATCAGATGTGTGTTGGATTCTTCGGATGTAGTATATTTTTTGGAGAATTTGACATAGGTGCAACACAAAGGTCCTTGCAGCTTAGAATGCAGCTGATCTATGGAACCTCATTTTCAGGAGACCACTTGATGATTGGGAAATAAAAAATTTGGTAGAATTGTTACAAGTTTTAGAATAGTTCAAGGATCTTTTTACTTTTGAGGATAGTTTAAGATGGGATGATGAGAGAGTAATTTTACTGTCAAATTTGCCTTACAAAGAGTGCAATATTTCCAACTTTCAAATTGAAGAGTGTCCATGGAAGTTGATATGGAAGGTGAATGCATTTTCTAAGTTGCATGTTTCACTCGGTTGCTCTCCAGAGGATGCTCAGGAATCCTCTCTATTCTAGATGCTTTTCTTTGTGGAAAGGAGTTAGACTATTTCTTCACATCTCTTTTTGCTCTAAAGTGACTTTACAATTATGAAGAATTTTTCTCTGTCTTAGGGGTATAAATTTGACTAATCCTGGAAAATTTATAGATGTTCTAGCAAGTTGGAGTAGAAAAGGTGTCAACTTAAGCCAGAAGGAAGGACGGAAGGTCATTCCATCTTGTATTTGGTGGATATGGGAAGAAAGGAGCGAAAGATGCTTTGAAGATAAATCAAGTCGTATCCAGAAGATAAAGTTGTAGTTTGGTACTTTTGTATCTTTGGTGTAAAGGAAAATGATCGGGATCTATTTTTTGATGTTTTAGACTCCTTCTGGATGAAAGATGAGTTGTAAGTTTGGTCTATTTACAGTCCTATAATTATGGATGATTGTACAGTCTTTTTATAGTCTCACTATTTATATAAGATATATAATCTCACTAATCATATAAGATAGTCTCATTTGGTGATTCTTCCCATCTGTCATTGTCTTAGTGGATAGAGTTAACTGATATCTATTGCTGTAGGTAGTCAGTGGATTTAGTTGAAGTGAGCGAAGTTATTCCGAACACCAGGATTATCCAAAAAAAGATATATTATCTGCTTCAAAGAAAAAAAAAAGATAACTGGGGCAAAGGAAACAACAGGTAATAATAAAATTGAATACTAAAATAGTAGGAGAATAATGATAATACTGATAAGGAAAATTAGACATCATTCGACGACCTATTAACCTCCTATCCTAATTGTCGACCTCCGCAACTTCCTATCTAGGATCATAACATTGATAAACTGTAAGTGTTCCATGTCTTGTCTAATGACCTCTTCTCAATACTTCTTCGACCTACGTCTACCTCTCGTACTCACTGTAGTCAAGCTCTTATATTTTTTCACTGGAGCATCTTTTCATCTTCTTTTCACATGGTCATGCAATCTCAACCTCGCCTCTCAGAGCTTGTCCACCACAGAGGCCACTCCCACTTTGTCTTGGATATGTTCGTTCATAATCCTATTCTCCTATTATGCCCACATATCCATCTTAAGAACCTTATTTGCGCTGCTTTCATCTTTTGGACGTGTGAGTTCTTGAATGACTAACACTCTCTTCCATAAAACCTAACTGATCTAATAACCATTTTATAAAACTTATCTTTAAGTCTTGATGGCACATTCTTATCACACAAGGCACCGAATACGAGCCTTCATTTCATCTAGCCCTCTCCAATTTAATATGTAACATCATCGTAATATCTCTATTTTCTTGGATTATTAACTCAAGATACTTGAAACTTTTTCTCTTGGATATGACTTTTGATTCCCACTTCCACATCTGCCTCGTGAATTACGTCATTGGATTTGCACTTCAGGTACTTTGTCTTAGTCTTGCTCAATCTGGACTCTTTAGACTCCAATGTAGTCTCCAAACCTCCAATCTATAATTAATTCCACCACGAGTCTCGTCTATCAATAATATGTTATCTACAAATAACATACACCATGTCATCTCTCGTAGGATGTGTCGCGTTAGTTCATCCATCGCTAATGCAAATAAAAAATGAGCTCAGAGTTCATCCCTGGTGCAACCTCGTCATGACTAGGAAGTGTGCCGAATCATCTCCATTTTCCTTAACCAATCTTGGCTCTACTATACATGTACGTATCTCCCTAATGTAAACTTACAACTACACCTTTAACCTCCAGACATCTAATAAAGCTGGGATGCCACGTTTCATTTGTGGGAAACTCTTTCTGCATTGCTTTCGCGGTCCTCTGAATTTTAATGAATTGGGTAAAATTAATGATTTTTTTAAAATATGTTGCTAATGCTGAAGCAACAACCCATTTTGCTAGCTAAAAAGATCAATTCTCTTATTGCAGACGGTGGAATACTTCGTTACTTCAATTTTGACGACGACTTTGCTTTCCAGCATTGTGGTGGAGGAACAATGGGAAATTGGTGTTATAATCTTGAAGAAAGGGATTTTTTGGAGTCTAATAATAATGGAAAATAAGAAATTAGGAATTTAAATTAAAAGACAAAACATGTCCCTTCTTTTTTAGTTGTAAAGTAAAGTTTTAAGGGTAACAACAACAACAACAACAACCTCATTATATTCCCACAAAGTGGGGTCCGGGGAGGAGTATACGCAGCCCATAACTTTACCTTAGACGTGAGGTAGAGAACTGTAAAATAGGTACAATGATAATGATAGGTACAATTTTAAGGATATTTTGGAGAAATGTAAAATAGGTACAATGATATTTCTCTCTCTCCCTCTCCCTATATGTATAAAAAATATATATACATGCACGTTTCTGTGTCTATTCCTGATTCTTATCAAAGTACCATTAGATTCTTGTATAGATTAGTTATGAGCATCTTTCCTCATCATCACTTACTTGGCTTAATCGAAAACTTTGCAGACGCGAAATCCTCCCATACTGCCTCCATTTTCTGCCTTATTCAGAGGTAAAACTCTGGCTTATTACATTTCAAGTTTCCCATAAATCTATTCAGCCTAGTTAATTTTGGTTAAAATTTCTCTATCCATCATAAATGGAAAATTTCATTTTAGAATCATTTTGGCCTTCAGTATGTTTCTTTGAAGATCTAGCATTTGATTTAAATACTTGCTAGGTTGCTTAATACTACTAGTATACCATCACTAAAACAATATTATGTTAGTTTTAGTTCTGGCATTTTAGTTTTGGTATTAGACATATGATGCTATGTGCTGACCTATATGGTGTTCGGTGAAAGTTATCTGTGAGATTGGTTTTGTATTTAGTTCTGGCATATTGAGAGCATAAACCACCGTCAGGTCACATCCATGTCGAGTGTGGTGTTATCACAAAAGTTATTGGAAAAGAGTCATAATTAAGAGACTTTTAGTTAGAAGCAAGGCAAAAGTCTGTCTGATCAATCAGAATGTATGCAAGTACTTGTTCACATATGAGGATAACAGATTGTCATCTTTGAGGAAAACCAGAATGTTGTTCCCTCATGGTGCACCTGTGATTCTGAAGGGACGACACACAAAATTTTTTTATGGCAAACATTCATTAATATATGTCAAGAGTTAGGTAATATGAATATGTCATTCTTGTGCATGGAAATTCGAGGAAGAAAACTCTAAATGAAGTAGATATGAAGCATTATTTCATTTTGATGCTGCCTAAATGTTTTCAGGTATCTCTTTTAGCTTTTAGTCATGAAGCTCTCATTCTTTCTATTTCCAAGTATCACATTCAGCTTTCAGTGTTCATTTGACTTGGTTACTGATTATTTTAATTGACTTCCGTTTTGTGCTAGACGGTAATGAGTCAGTAGCAGTGGAGAAGTCTCTGTGTAAGTTTTCAAACTATGGGAGAAGCCATTAAGAATCAGTGGCGGAGCTCTTTGTTTCTCTTCTAAACAAGGTTGGATTTTGTATTCTCCATGGGTATAAAATGGTTCATATACCATGCAGGCTGCTATATTTACATATTATGTTCTAACCTCTATATTGGCATTATACATAGTGTGCTTTAACTGTTGCAGTTGCTGTCAGTTGAGAAGCTTTGGTCCGAAGGTTTGTGTGCCAGCACATTTGAAGGATCTTGGATATCTAAAACATGGGGTTCTAGAGTAGGCCATACAAATGTGATTGTGATTGTACTTGTCTTCGTCATTTCTTGACATATTAAGCTTAACAAGCAATAAATTTGTGTTAGTTAACATTTTCACAGGTTGAAGATTTCGCTGATAGATCTCAAAATGTTGCAAGGGCAGTAGGAGCAGAAGAAGTTAAAAAAATCTACAGCTGTCTCCAGCTTTCAGTCCAGCACATTTTTGATTTCTTAAATAAAAAGATCGAAGGGAACTCTTTAAGGAAGTTCCTATTTGGCCAAGATGTAGCCTCCAAGCTAGGTGGTGCTGGTACTGTAAAACTTATTGCCAAAGAAATACAAGCTCGTGCTTCTGGAAAAAAAGGTGGTGCAATCTGTTGAATGTTCAGAAGGAAATAAGAAAATTGTACATGTTGAATCTATCTTGACAAAAAGCATGTCATCCGTGGAAAGTCCGAGATGGATGCCACAAGGAAAACTGAAACTTGTGGGGCCGTCTTGGCCAACTGAATCTTTCTTGACAAAAAGGAGAACATATGATTGTTTGGGGGGCACCTTCT
>JBDJHY010000008.1:1389059-1402930 GCA_039654485.1 Withania somnifera | reverse complement strand
TAATCCATTGATATTATTGGTACTTGTGAGGGCAGACTCGTTGTTTATTGGTATTACCTCTTGTCATGCATTTACATATTATGGCCATAGGGGTATACTAATATTGGATTTGGATGCTCCAATGGAGTGGCACTTTTACCATTTTGACCCTGGAATCCATTGTGAAATAGAAGTTTATACCTTGCAGGGAACTCCATTCATTGGGGTTAGTGTTGACCAATCTACTTATGTTATGACTAGGAGCTTGCTTCCCTTGATTCTAGAAATGGTTCGATAACCTTTGAGTATTTTATTTGCATCCCTTACTTTGGCATGCCTTATGTTGTTGAGAGTACTAAATTAAGGTTGCTTTGGTATGACTATTTGTGCTAACCCATGTGCTAACCCTCATGCTATGAGGATAGTTTGGTTATGTGTTATACTTCTCATTTTAGGTCATCTTTGGGATTCGAGGACGAGTCCTTTTCAATAAGGGGAGGGTGATAATGCCCAAAAAAGCACCAATCGTGCTAGACCTATCCTTCATGGTCTAGCCACGATTCCACATGCTAAGGACTTGACGGACACACCAATTAAAGTCGTAAAGTACATAATCCCGAGCAAAAAAAAGCAAACAAGAACATGGAGAATAGATTGGTATGCCATTAGAAGACTTTGGAAGACTTTGAGAACCTAATGTGAAGGGAACCCAAGTTTATGGACTAAATTATCATCTTAGGCCGCTTTTGAGCCTAAGTATAATAATAAAACTTAAGACACTATATATATGTGGTCCTTCAAATGTGTAGGGAGTTTGAATGATTTAAAATTCATAGTTCTTTTATCTTCCTTTAGGGTTCATGTTAGAATAATTAGTAGACTAATCATTTAGTAGTGAATATCATTTGTAGCTTGAAGATTATGAGATTTGATTTAGGTGTGCGTATCCTTTATTACTCGTATAGTTTTTCAGTTCATAATCAAACAAACGAATTTCCCATTTGTGGGTGTATCATTTGATTTTTTCCATTTGGTTTATATGGAATTCAATTTACATGAACTTGTAATTGAATTCCGCATATACTTTACTTTTGTTGTTTTTTTGCATTTTCAAGTTCTTCGTATTTCGTCAAATTCACGATTCGTAATTCGGATCATATCATATATTCACGGCAATCTTGGGGAAACTCTCAATCACCTCACGAATTTCTCATACCATGAGCATATACCCTTAACATCACCAAATGTCTATTGTAACTCATCATAATAGTTTGTACTGAACCATCTCACCTTGCACTGTCGTTTTTCTGCATTGTCGTTCTTCTAAACTCAAAGGCTGAAAGCTACACAAATATTCAACTGTAGATCAAGAATCCATACGTGACGTCTTATTTCCTCACATTTGTCATCTCTTACTAGTTATGCAATGCAGGACTTTGAGTGTTCAACTCAAACCCACAAAACAGTTTGAACACCTCAAAATCTCTAATGCACAAGCTTCTCATCTCTTTCTTTTACTCATTCACCATTTCTTCCCTTTAAATCACGGAATAGCCTAACTCGGCTACACATCATTCCCATTAATCTATAGTTTTCTCTTTAGTATCAGTTTTTGCACAAAAACCACACAAAGACACTATAACTGTGAGCACGCAAATCCATGAAAAAGTCCTCACTACCAGTGAGACAATGGAATGAGGCGATTAGAGTTAGATCAGGCCAAGGTCGCACAATAAGGAATCAAGAAATGGAAATTTCTAAAATTCACCACAGCCTCTCAAAGATAAGTAACAGTGTCCTGTACAAATCTGTGAGACTTTACTAGACATGGCTTGTATACAGTGGGACCTACGAATCTAATTCTTTAATACCAATTTGTCACGACCCTAAATTCAATCGTGATGGCATCTATTCATGCCATCGTGTTATGCCAGCAAAAATTAACGACAACTAATATATATGAATATAAATACAAAAATAATATAAATCAAAGATGAATCTAGAAGGATGAAAATGTAAACTTATAAATATAATTTTCAGAACACAATATCAACCGTAACAAGTCTCTAATTTAGAATTTATACAAGTAAAAGATCTCACAAAGTCTTCATAAAGTAAATACAATGAAATAAACATAAATGAGACGTTCGGAGACTGTTGGCAGATGGAAGCAACCTCTGAGTATCTTGGTTGTTCCTGGAAAGAGAGGATGAAGTCTCATGATGAATCTAGCACCGCATCTGCAAAAAAAATGCAGAAGAACTAGTGTAAGTAAATAAACAACGGTACTCAGCAGCGTCCTCGACTGGCCATAGTATAAAGAGATGAAGAGAACTCTACAAACCATCCACCCTTCAATAACTACAACCTGCACACAATTGATATACAATAGCCCAACCAATAGTACAAGCATAAAATATAACAATAATCATAACAAGTCAAAGATATTCACAAAGCCCCCACAATATACGTAATATCTCATAGATCAGGATATCAAGAATCAACTCACATCAGTTATCAACAATAAATCTAAAGTCATCAACAAGTAATTTAAGTTCCAAAATATCACTCAAACAAGCAAATCAACCAAAACACAAGTCAATACAAGTGCAATGCAATATGTAAATAGCCATGATGCATGCTTGTCCTATTTGTACACACCTGATGTCGATATACTGTCACAGTCAGGACCCATGAGGACTCATAAGGTCCATGCACCATACATACATGGTGCCTATTCCATAATAATAATATTGTACTGAAGTGGTACCCGATTCATAATAATAATATAATACTATATTGATGTGGTACTCGATTCATAATAATAATAATAATATACTATTGTACTGATAGGGTGCCCGATTCGCAATAATAATAACAATTAGTTACAATAGAATCATCTTATCACAGGCAATCACAATGCAATTATAACCGAACCCAATCAACATCACTCGAGGCACATCACAAGGTAATATTTAATCACAGTCAAGCCATAACAAGGTATCCTTAATTAGATATCAAGTATCACTAATGTAATATCTCAAGTATCGCAACAAGATATCACTTTCAATCATTTAAACTTAATCAAGGCATCTCAAACCAAAATCAATGAGACAATTCACAACAATAAGCTATGGAATCACATTAACAAGTAATTTCTCATTTAAGTTCAACGTGCTTGACTTTAATACCCGGGTAAGTCCTCGTCATTTAACTCATATAAATACCCCCAATATACCTATTACTCCTATCTACAAGTAATTTAGCAAACAAGCACTAAACACTTTATAGAAACACCATAGAACCTCGACTTGCCTTTAAAAATGATAAAACACTCAAGTCAAAATCTTTCTCTACCAAAGTACATTCGAACGCTTTCAATCTATTTAAATATGAATTCCACATAAGAAAAAAAAAACTATCAACACCCATATTGTCATACTTTAAAATCAGATTCAAAAAGTCAACTAAAAAAGTCAAACCTAGTCTAACGGACAAATTTGAAATTTTATTTCAAAATCATGTTACTTGTAGCTTTGAGTGTTCAAAAATGAAATTTTCAAAAAAAAAAAAGGTGACCATCAATTTATCAAACATTAGCTTTATCGGAAAAACCTCAATTTTTCAAGCTTAAATGTAGTTTAAAATGGCAAAATAGTTGATAAATCAATAATTTTATGATAAAATCAATTTGCTCATAACATAAGGATCCTAAATATGAAACTTCATCAAAATTGATTGACAAACACCCTTTCTTTTCCCAATAAATTACAAAAGAAGAAAGAGTTGCATATGAAAGATCATGAAACAATACCAAAAGAAGTATTAGATACTAAAAATCCTTAGTAAACCGAGAAGAATGCCACAAGATTCACTCAATTGCAAGCTCGAGACTCCAATATGCTTTAAAACACCAAATAAATACACTCTGAAATTTAAAACATTGATATGCGCATCAGAAAATACTACACCAGCCCATATTATTTTTGCTAAAAATTCACAACTTCCTTATACAAATGACCCGATTCTTTTTGTTCGAGTCTCAAAATTTCTATACAAATCTATTGGTACTACACAAACATCAAATTAAGTTCATTTCATTGAAGTGATAATATTAAAACTCCATAATAAAAATTCAAACTCTAAATGAGTACCCAAAACTCATGTGAAACCTCCGAGCACAAACCAATAATATAGACCACTTGTAAAACACATTTTGAAATTAATAGAATCATCAAACACCCAAACGAGGTCATTTAATCAAATGTTGACCCAAGTCAATTCTTAATATAAAAATATGTAAATTTTCAAATAATGACTCAAAACTCATCGCAATGCCTCGAAAACTGAAGCAAACCTTCAACTAGACCAAATACCATATTTCAGAGCTAACAAAATTGTAAAAATTTCATTCCAAACTTGCTACCACATGTTGTGACTTTAGATAACTTTTTAAGCCTCCAACTTTCAAAACTAAAAAATTATTCCAAAATCTATCTAAATATAATGGGAGCTAAGTCAATAGTTCCATTAACCAAAAAATCAGGTTCCGAACAAATGGAATTGATAGATTTTAAAAAGAAGTGCTCTAGCTCCGAATGTTGACCGAAGTCAAATTTACAACTTAAACTTTCAAATTATCCCATCAAACCACCTAAATTCTTCACAAAAGGGCTAAAACTTAACCTAACGGTCTTCCTAGACCAAAAATCCTCATTCCGAAGCTAGTGAAACTGGTAGATTTTCAATTCGAGACTTTCTAAACTCTAAACGATGACTAAAGTTAACTTCACACTTTAAGCCTTCAAATGTTCAAATCCTCCAAAATCACAACATTATCCCTTCCGTTCTCAACCCAACCACAAAACACAACTTAGTATGACATAACACAACAAAAAATGCTTAAACAATAATCTGATCGAAAACGAAAAAATAACCTTGAAAGTACTTATGAAAAATTACTCTCATATTTCATATCCGTTTTTTTTCTTTTTTCTTTTTTTTTTTTTTTTTTTTTATGAAAAAAGCTAAGGAATTAAGTCTTGTATGAACAATTCTTTTTCCAAGTTCTGATACCAACTGATGAAATGAAATACAAGATAGAGATTAGCAAGTAAGAAACTGAATTAGAGAGAATAGAAATTAGTAAAAAGAAGAAAAAAAAACTAACAATTAAAATAAATTCATCATTATATTCTAACAATTAAAATAAATTCATCATTAGATTCAATCAAAGGAAAAAAGAGAAACGAACTCATACATGAAAACCTTACTTAGAGTATCCAAGAGAGGTTCATTGAAGAGATGCAAGAAAATCTTCCCATAAACTCACATACAGAGCCTTTATCTATTTTCACAGTTAGCTATCCTAAATAAAAACTCAAAGACTATTTATACTAGTCTTGCAGAAATAGGTATATTACAAAAATGACCAAATGATAAAATACCCACTAGAGCATATTGGTGACCTTGACTTCATTACATTCTTCCTTTTAAGTCCCCCAAACTCACAGACGGTTGAAAGAATGCCCCAAAGTCCTTGATGACTTTGTGGTTGTCATCACTTCTCTAAGAGTTCTTTTAATGAATATTAATTTTCCATGGAACTTTGAGCTTCCATATCCAAGATAGCCTATATCATCATTATTGATATCAGTCTTGCTATCTTGATTTGCATCACCCTTTTAAAAAGAAAGCCAACAAAAGAAAAGCCAAGAGATATTTCAAGCGAGTTTACCTAGTTCCAGATGGATGGGTTTCTAAACTGAGATGACATAGCCTCTAATAGAAACTTGACGAGGTTTGCTCTCTCCACTTCTTTTTCCTTCTTGAGCTCAAGATGTCGGACCTGGTCACATGAATAGGAAAAAATCTGTCATCTTGGAGGAAATATATGTACCTTCCAAGGAGTAGTGCTATCTACAAATAGACGATTATTCCTACACGAAATGATGTTAGAGAGCCTCATTATAGTGCTAAATCTTAAGCAAATAAATAGAGATATATTTTGGTAGGGTGTTCCACTATATACCATTATTCGGAATGGCATTTCACAAGAAACATCCTCACATTCGGAAGCAATATCAGTAAACATTTGGAAAATATTTGACCTCATTACACATGATGGCATACAGTGAACAACTAAGCTACATGTGTTAAGATCATAAAGTGACGAGATATTCCTGAACAGTCACTTTCCATCAAATATCCATTATATTTCCAAGGATAATTTCTATTTCCAGTGCATTATTTTCTTTCTCAAGAGCTCCATATCTGAATATCCTGAGTCATTGTGGGAGACGAACACAGAAGAGAGATGCTCAATAATGGGATTGCCATCTTATTGTTAGGTGGAGACATTCCCAGAAAAACTGCATTTCAGTATCTGTCAACTCAAGTAAGAACATCAAATCAGAAAGTAGTTTGACATGCGATAGAAGTCATCCTACCTTCACTGAATCCTTTTGGGATACACCAGTGTCAGTGATGATGACAAGGCATTTGATGTCATGCTCATTAGCATATTCATACTGTTCTGTAAGGCTTGGATCAGATAAAGGAACAAATTCAGCCTGTAGAATGTTCAAAACTCTTAGTTCATGTATCAAACACATTCAGGCCGAAGAGTGGTAATTGAACAGCTAACCCTGATATTTTCTTCCCAAAGCTCTGCCAACAGTTCCATCCGCTCTATTAACAGACCACCACCTCCTCTTGAACAAACAAGAACATTGGTGAAAACATCATATCTGCAAGTTATTGCTGTAATTAGGTATGTTGCTGATTGGAAAGTGAGCAAATAGGAATTAAGGGTAATAACAAAACAGTATCAATGTCATATTTCTACTTGATGAAAAGATAGAGAAACAGACCTATAAGGTCTGATATCCAGAGAAGCATGTTGCAAAATCGTCTCTAATGCAATACTGCTTCCTGCTGCTCCTGGAGGATTTGATTTCTGGATAAATTCATGCAGAAAATTACAAATTAAGACTGACAAAGAATAACTCAGAATAAAATAATTCATAAAATCCTAGGGATTTGAAAAATTACAACGATGTCACTTCCACCAGCTTATTCTATTAGACATAATTTGGTTGCAAAAGATGTTGACCAAATTACCTTTCACAAGATAGCATTAGAAGAATAAGACACAAGCATTTCAAAGTTTGACAAAGTAAACTCGATTGATGCCATTGTGGGGATAGTTATTGCACCAAAGGTTCACAAAATGGGAGAGACAACATCCTTAATTACATGTACAGTTGAAGAATGAAGAAACTGTCAATAGCTAGGATCTCGTAATTCAGTGGCACCAACCAAAGTTGCTCAGACTCGGCTGCAGGTCTCTTATATGGGTGTGAATCTAGAGGTCGGATCCTTCATGATCGAAATTTTAAGATTATGGGTAATGGAACTAGGCTTGGATAAATCTAAATATCGAGTCATATGTCTATATAATGAGGCGTTATGTGGAAAACTTATAAAGTATTCCAAGGAGAAAATATTGATCAATAGCTAAAAGGAAAAGGACAAACATAGAAATTTCAACATACAAGATATTCCATTTTTTCACTTGGCTAGTAGGTGATCTTGCCAGTGAAGAATCTCCAAAAACAAAAGGTTGTTTGCATCAACTGGTGTTATATGTGTAATAAAGCGGGCAATGATGTGGATCAACTTCTTCTTCATTGTGATTTTACCAAGGCAATGGTGGGATATGTTTAGGTGGTTTGGTACTTCATGGGCATTGCCATGAACTATGAAAGAACTGATGTTTGTTTGGAAGAGTGGGAGAAGGAGGAGAAGACGCAAGGCATGGAACGCGGTTCCACTCGCATTAATATGGGTGGTATGGAGAGAACGAAATAAAAGAGCTTTTGAGGGGATAGAGTCAAGCTTTTCTCAATTGAAGAGTAGCCTCCGGGCCCTTATTTTCTTTTGTTGCACCTGTAGAACTTCAAGTTGTATAGGAGATTGGGTGGAGTTTGCAGAGAATCAGTTGTTATTTTATATTCTTTACCTTTTGGTATAACGACTATATACGTCCATCTTTTCAGTAATATTTATGAATGAAAATATGTTTTACCAGGATTTTTGGAAAAAAAAAAGGCACTTCCTTTTTTACCCTTTTTTGCAACTCTATGATTTAATTAATGTACAACATAAAGCATGGTGATCTCAAACGCTTTGAACCTCATTATAACTTAGTTGATCCCTACTTTAAAAAAAATAATCTACCAACAACAAGACCAGGTGCCAGTTTGCGATAACAAAGGTACCTGCACCGCTTTCTCAATTAATTAGAAGTAGCAAACAACTAATTCTACCCCAATCAATCTAGACTCAGAGAAGAAAAGAGATGTATCAACGACTGCCCAAGGATTTCGATTTTAGCTATGGGGGAAACGCCAAAAACGATGATTTGTCATACCAAAAGTATAGGATGTACTTGATATATGAAGACATGCAACATCTTATCCAATATAAAGGCTCCCTATTATGGAAAAACATAAGTCTAGAGAACTAAACATGAGTACACCTTACCAGAAAAGAAAAAAAGAAAGAAGTATACATATGAGTTCATGTGTTGTACGAGAGCACGGAATGTAGAAAGATTAAAATTATGTACAAAACTTTCCAGAAGTCAACTTACATATTCCAAATCTCCATTTTGGTGGAGCAGGTAGTCATATCGACCTCCTACCGCAAGCAATGTACCTTCCATTAGTGATCCAGGATTGTCATCTTTTCTTAAATATATCTACACAAATAAAACTGCAATGAGTAGACGGAATATAAGGAGCTCAGAGATACTTTTTTGGTTTTTTGAAATGTTTCGTACATGTAGATAAAGCTTCGTGAAAATTTGAAATTCATAGAATTTCTATTAAGTATTTGCTAGCTGCAATTTAATGGAAGAGCTTGTGAACCATTATGTCAGAAGTACAAGTCTTTATACAATTACAAGAGGCTTTATCAAAGGTAGGAAAATGTTGATTGTGTTAATTAATTAGCATGATTTTAGGAGATTATTTCTTCTTTTCCTAGCATAATTATAGGACTTGAATGTTTCCTTTTATTGATGATTTTCTTTCCTTAATTAGTTAGAATTTACTTGTATAAATAACCCTGATCGTAGAAAGTAAGGATATACTGAAATAGAAAGAAGTCGTTTCTTCTTCCTCAAATTTTACATAGTATTAAAGAGGTCAAGTTTTACTCCCTCATACAGGTTGTTCGTGACTCATAGTCAGTTTTAAGGAAACTAACACCATCAAAGGATCCCTCAATTTCCCAAGACTAACCCAGCAAGTCGCACTGGCAGGCGCCAGCGACACGTCAAAAACCCATGCATCGGTGGGTCAAGCCTTTCTTGTCCATCATCCGAAGTAGACCAAGTCAGAGACTATTATACGTCTTGCAAGTAATCTTCCCATCATTCCAATCCTATCCACCAAGTCCCAAATTCTTCCGATAGCTGGATCTAGGGGGCCAGCAAGGCATACATGGTTTCCTAACGAGACAGATCTTCAAACAGCAGTTCAACACCAGAAGAATACCGGGAAAATTCAGAACTGAAAAGCCTATTGCCTATTGAAAAAATGGATCCAAACATTTATAAATATATCTCCAATATTCTTATTTGATAAATCTTGAGCGTAAAAGATCATTAGAATCATTCATACATATATCTCAACAAATTCTATTTGATACATATGATTGTTTAAAAAACTCAGTCATTTTATACAGATTCATTAAAAGAAGCAGTGATGGCAATAGATAGGTAGGTGGCTATTTTTTCAAATGCAGCTTGATTCGAGGGGGTCAAGTTTAGAAATGGCCCTGAAATGGGATGGCCTTGATATTTTGTCCTCCATAAGAAAAGTCTTCCAATGGCGTCTATAAGGAGTGATCTTGATTTTATGACCCCACTTAACAAATCTTTCCCATACGCAAACATTCTAACTTTTGTCTATAAGGCAAACTTTAGGACATTTCAAGACAATGAACCTGAACATTGGCTAGAAATACTACCTTACAAGAAAAAATTGAAATTTAGGTATGTTCCCTATCAGCCATAAGTTTTAATTGTTGCCCATAACGCAAAATTTCAGGACATTTTAAGAAGTGAAACAGCTCAATTGGCCAGAAGTTCTTCCTTATGAGTAAAAGTTATAATTAGATATGTTGCGCATAAGAAATAAGTTCTAACTAAAAGGCGTACGTTCATGATATTTCAAGACAGTGAACCTGTTAAATCGATCACAAGTCCTGCCTTATAAGCAAACTTAGAACTTATCAAGAGGGGACAAAAATTCTAGACCGGACACCTTTAGGAACACCAGACGTAATTCCTCGAGAAAGAAGTCAAACCAGGCCCAAAATAAAATTGAGGAAAGGGAGTAATCGGACCTTCTGGTACGAAAAAATCTGGATCAAAATTATTATTCGAAGGACCTAAAATAATAGGAATAATAAAGGCAAAGGGAAGCTGGGAAATATAGACAGGGCAAGAGGAACTTGGAGCAATATTAGTTTTGGACAGCAAAAGGCCCAATTAATTCCCACACTTGTAAATTAGAGCCTCACAAAACAACAACTACGAAGGCTTCGACTTCTAAGCAGACACCAGAAGCTGGAGCAAGGAAGATGAGAAAGCTGCACAGAGACTACTCCCTCAATCCACTGCAAGATCAATTGAAGATCCTTTCCCATCTATGATCAGAGACACAGAATCAGAATTCTCGTTGCACGCATTCATCGGGCAGCTCGTCCTTCCATGGCATGATTCAGATGACCAGATGTGACAAATCCCTCTATCATTGAAACTTCTAAGTAGACAAAGCTTGAGATGGGGAAGCATGCAAGGCCTTTGGATCAATGTTTATGGGTTTGAGCACGAAATCCTGGATATGATACTAAGAGCAAAGGAGATAACTCCAACTCTAGATTTTTAATGCTTTGGAGGTGCTCAATCGAGATATTATTAGGTTAAATCATCCATCATTAATAGCTCTTATCCCTAAAGGGAAGGAGCTATGGACAATTAGCCTACTTTAATTTTTGTATAATGTGTCCAAACTCCTAGCTGAAAGACTGAAGGGGATAACCAGGATGTTGGCTTCAGGACATCAAAATGCCTTCAATAAAACAAGGCAGATCACTGATGCAGCCTTGTTAGCTAATGAAGTCCTGGACTGTTGTTCAAGCTTGACATTGAAAAAGACATCTGACCAGTTCAATTGGCCATACCTGATCAGTATACTCAGGAAAATGGGGTTCGGCGAAGGTTGGATAAGGTGGATCAACTACTGTATAACCAAAGTATTCTAATTTGATCATGGAGGACCTCTAGATTTTTTCTCACTGCCGAAAGGACTCAGGCAAGGTGACCATCTATCATCATCTCTGTTTATTCTTGCAATGGAAGGCCATAGCAGTTTGTTAAATAAGGACAACCAACTTCACTAGATTAAAGGATTTAGGGTTGGGAATAAAGTAGGAAGTATAGTAACTATTTCTCATTTACTTCATGTTGATGACACCCTAATAATTTGTCGTCTAAAAGTTCACACGATAGGTATCTCAACCTCACTCAATCACACTTATGATCTTTGAATCTATCTCACAATTGCACATGAAATGTCCAAAAGTACTCTCTACCTAGTTAATGCAGCAGTGTTTCGAAAGGCGTTCCCCTCAGCGCTTAAAGCGCGAGGGGAGCAAAGAGCAGGTAGCTAGCTTTTTTCTTGTGAGGCGAGACTTAGTCAAAAAGGAAACTCTGAGGCGGTAGCGAGAAGACGCGTCTATTTTTAAAAAAAAAAAAAAAGAAAAGAAATGATGCAACTTAAAACTAATTTTTTCACTTGGGATTTGTTGGTACCTCGTACAGTCAAAAACAGAACTGTGAACCAGCATTTCCTCTTTGCTTCCAGGTATGCAACTCTTCTTTCTTCTTTAGTTCTTCTTTTCCCTTGTTCTTCGGCAGCTTTTACTAAATTCTTTCTTCTTCCTGCACAGCTTCTTCCTCGGCTCTGTTATAGTTTCTTCGTTCTTCCTCTGCTTCTGTTACAGTTTTCTTTTAATTTTAATTGACTATCTAGTTCCAGACTTCCAATATCTACTATCTACTTTTAGTTTTTGAATTGAAAAATTTGCTAATATGTTAATGCTATTGAGTTTTTGGTTATTTGTGTCGTAAATTTAATATTTTACCTTTTGTATTAATTGGCTCTTCACTTCAAAAAGACGAGCACTTTTGCTTCTTGCCTCTGGCCCAGTGAAGCAGACCCTCACAGCTTTTTTGTTGCCTCTCGACTTTCAAAACACTGCAATCCCATGCAGTCACTGAACAGGAGGAATGAGTTGAGCTGATGTGCTTCAATGAGGGGGCTTTTGCCTCTACTAATATTGGCCTTCTCTTGGGGAAAAATACAAAAATCATGAATTCTGGAATGGGTGTGTTACAGAATCATAGAATATTACAAAATCATAATAATTTAGGTAAGTGTATATTTAGGTGATTGTATGAATATATTGTTTCCTTATGTATGATTTGATTGGTGTGTATATAAACACCATTGTAGTGTTGGACAGAAGTAGAATAAAAAAAGGAGAAAATTCTTCATATGAATTACAGTCTAGATTATGTACAAAACATTCTTTGGATAATATTTTTTGTATACATACCAAAAACAAGAAAATAAGTAAGAAATCCACTAATTTTTCATAAAAGTACTTTTCAAGAATACATTCAACATGAAAAACATTTCCTTCGTACCAAATACACACTACGCTATACACTATTTATATATGGTCGTACATACTAATATATACATCACTCACACACACACACACACACACATATATATGGTGTATACAAATGCATATACACTATTACACATCATGTTATATAGATTTAAAAATGGATAATAGAGAGGATTTTGCAGTTCCCCGTGGTCGAAAGGTGAAACAAAATATTAAAAGAGATTCAACTTGCTAAAACACAATAAATACATATTGGTTAGTCCATAAATATAACTAATTATAAAGCTATGTTAGGTTTATACTGTTTGTTTGAGCCATACATTTGCGTAAAAATAGTTCTGTACAGTTACGGCCCAACGTCAAATGCAAAGTTTCCGTGAATGTATCAGTAAAAAAATATATGCATAAATGTATCTGACTTAATACACAATGTATTTGTGAATGTATAATTGTATCTATAACTTCATGCAAAGTTTGTTGATATATTACTATACAATGTAAGTTGAAATTCTTTGTAATTTATAAAAGATATGTGATAACTTTTGTAATTTATAAAAGATATGTGATAACTAATATTAGGGTCTAAAGATGTGTGGTTTATGTAAGATGCCCAAACAAGTTTAGTCCTTGGCCACTTATTTTTTTAGCACATTTGTAATAAAGCTCACCTTGAGGTCATCTCTGTAAGTTTGTAGACAATTATGTTAAAACATGGATAAATTATAAAATTTAACCAAATATTCTTATCATATATATATATATTTTTCCTCACTATTTTTTTTTTAAAAAAAATTAAGGAATATACCATTTTTTAGACGAGATACATACGGAGTGTCACGATACATAACTTGGGTGCGATACCATCAAGTGTATCGAGACTACACAACGTATCGCGTGTCCAACTATGTATATGAACGACTTAATATGTATCTGTATGTATTTGAAGATTTACTTTAATTATATATGTATTACGTCCAAGTTATGTATGGGACCATTGTATGTATCTGAAAGATTTGTACCATGCTATGTATTGCAAATTAAAAAAAGGAAAAAGGGTCAAATTTATCCCTCTACTTTAGAAAATGAGTTAACTTTACCCTTCATTAAAAATTCAGAACAAA
>JBDJHY010000008.1:1362763-1373084 GCA_039654485.1 Withania somnifera | reverse complement strand
AGTGACACATACTTTTGCCTACGTTGTTTCATAATATAGATTCAGAAATGTCTTTCAGTTCATGGTTAGTAAACTCAACAAGTATCAATCAGGAGTTGGTGAGTCCTCATACTCCAAGGACAGAGTAATTTTAGCTTAGTCCTTGTACTTTCAGTTGCAGTTGTTCAAAGTTAGTTGGGGGCTTGTCCTAGCAACTTATCAGATGTTAGTAAAGGCTTCATAGTCAGTCAGTCAAACAGATGAAGTAAATTTCCAAAGAATTTTATTATTTGCTATGAAAAAGTTTTCGTTTCTTTTTATTTACATTACAAAAGTTCAGCCATGTACAAGCTTTCGCACTAATTTTTTTATATGTTTCATGTCTTATGCCAAACTAAACAGTTCACCCGGGGCACTTGTGGTTTCGGATGCCAGTTATGTCCAGGGTGCAGGCTCGGATCATAACATCGGCCTCGAACTTCATCAGAAAATCTTCTAGACTACTCTCCACCTTCTCTTTCTTCTCCCCCCTAACCAACCCCTCTACCCTAAAAGCCTCGTCTCTTCCCTCTACCATCATCGAAACTGGTACTCTTCCCCTATCCTCACCCATATTCTAACCTTTGACACATCCGTGAGGCTGCAATACACCTCTAATAGACCCTCACATTCATCTCCAATGTTCTTGAAGAGGTCATTGCACTAGAAACGCAAAGGCATGCCAATGAAGGTCATCACCACAACTATTCCCCAACATCTAGCACATTCAACAAAATTTCCTCCAACCATCTATGAAGCATAAGCAACTTGTCATTCTTTCATCTCTCCCCCTCCTAAAAACACGATTAGTGCCTATCTCACTCGAAAACTTGAACAGGAAAGTAGAGTATCCCATGGAAGACCCTTAAATACATCGAAATGCTTTCAAGACCTTTGGGTCTATACTAGTGGGTAGGAGTGTATTGACTTGCTCTCCATTCTAGTAGTCGTAGTATTACTTTTATTTCTTGTTTGTACGATTTCTATTATTATTTATTATTTCGAGTAGGTTGATTATAGTATTATTTTGTTGTAGTATGGTTCTGCTACTATCTAGTGTTTTATTATTGTCTGGTGTTCCTTATTACCATTACTGCGTTTTCTAGACTAGTTTTATCTTGATTTGAAAGTTTATCAAAAACAATCGCTCGACCTCTAAAGTAGAGACCAGATCTGAGTACACTCTATCCTCTCAGACCTCACTTTATAGGACTACACTAGATATATTGTTGTTGTTACTTCTCACAGCGTACATGGTGTGTGCTACTCCTAGTGCAGATGGGAGGAGCAGAGTGAAACGGAGAAACAAAATTGAAAATTTTGAAATTTAAGTGAGAAAATAACAATGCATCATAGAAATTCTGAGGTGACACGATATGTCATCTACATCAGCACATTTGATTAACACGTGATGTTCGGGGCTTTGAGAGAGTAGTTTTGAATAGTTTTGGTGTCTAATTATAATCCCATGGAGTAGGGGGGGCTACAATGAAAAAACGGAACAAGTAGAGGAGTCTGTTATTCAAAATACATAATTGTCCACAAAGTGATGCTAATAGCTTTAACCAAATCTTAAGCAGATAGAATAGCAGAACACAAATAGAGATAGATAGTAACTGAATAGAACTTGATCCATAGAACTACTAATATCGATTAGGGGTCATTTGTTATGAGTGATAAGGGATAATAACATCGAGATAAATGCAGGATTATTTTATCTTCCATTGGCTAAGTATTAATTAGTCCCCGGATTATTTATATTTTATACCACCATTTGTAAGGGAATAAGTTATCCCATATATATATATATGATGGGATAACCAATCCCATTGAATATCCCAATCCATGGGATAACACTGTCTCTCCCATGACCCCTTAGTGTACCCCTTCTCATGTTCATGTGTTATCTAACAGCACAAAAATACTTCACATCACCAATTTTTCAGCTCCATGTGCTTAGGCTATCAACAATTAGATTAATTTCTTGTCTTCTAAAACATTCATCATCTTGACACCCACTTTACGGACAATCTCCAATCATTTCTTTTATTACCACTCCTTAGATCAGTGTAATACAAAAAGCAAGCCGGGATATACCCTACAAAAGAGAATTTCTAAATGTTCTTATTTGATGCCAACTAAATAAGCAACGACGCACCATAGCATAATTTTGTTGTTGCTTTGTTTTATCTCATTTCAGATGTCAACAGTGAACTCTACCTACTTAGCAAGAAATAATAAGAAAGGAATAAGATCCATAAAAAGATATCCCAACTACTTACTATCCAGCATCTCATACTCCATCCGAGGAGGAAAGGCATTTTGAAGAAGTTCGACAGCTGATGGACGGTCTGATGGACTTGGGGACATTAAGCGCCTTAACAAGGATGCCTGCTCTGGAAATTCAGCAGCCCAAGCAGGAGAAACCTCTCCTTTTTGTTTTAAATCAGATAGGATGATATGGCGCTCCATTGCAGTGTCAAAAGGGTGCCACAACTCAAAGAAAACAATTCCTAAGCTGTACATATCAGCCTGAGGACTATTGAGTCAGAAGCAAACTAGTATCCAAGCAGAACTTTATGTTAAGATGAAGCAAAACTTGCTGAAAATAAAAACATTCAGACCTTCTCATCAATCTTTGGCCATCTGTGCTCTATTTCAGGTGCAGTATAGAAATATGTACCAACTTGGCCAGTGCCATCAACAGAAACTCCTATCATCTCAGAAGCATCCACATCCTGCTCCAGCTGCTCCAGTTTCAAGAATTTGGCTGAAATTTCCAAGAATAAATACACCATATGTTTCAATTCAGATTCCTGCAAACAAGCAAACTAGGACAACCAAGAATTCAAGATATTTGTAGGACACCAGAGAAAATCTCAGTAGAAATTGTAGATTTATTGAACAGGGTAAAAGTTGGCTCACTCAGAAAATACTCCAGAAATTAATACACTAGAGACATGGTCAATTCGTTAAAAATACTGAACAATAAAGATGCCTTATATACATGGGAAAGCTACCAGGACACTGTAGGAAAAACATATTCCATGTTAAAACATGGATTTTCGAGCTACTAGAAAAGTTAGTGGTATCTCCCAGTGATCAAAAAGTAACTTCACATCCAATTATAATCTCACGTAAGAATCTGTATTTAGTGCAACACTCTCATGCCTATAGTGGTTATCTCCCAGTGAACAAAAAGTAATTTTACATCCAATTATAATCTCATGTAAGAATCTGTACTAAGTGCAAAACTCTCATGCCTTGTATCTAAAGAAGCTTCAGGCTTTCCTCTTGGGATCTGAGAATAAGTAACCAGAATGAAAGATGGACATTTTCCAGATTACTCACATCTTTGCATATAAGGTTCTATCACGGATTTTGGCTTCTTCCACTTGGAGAGAAAGAGTTTCAATCAGGAAAAGCTTTTCCGTAAAATCAATCTTAGATATGATTGCAAGAGTACTTTCTCAATGATATGATTGTAAAAACATCATCTGGCGCCAATAAGACGTGGTAAAATAGTATATTTCTTGTAGCTCAGCGGATAAAAAATATTCACTTTATCCTGGAATGAATCTCTGATTCTAGTGAAAAGCTTTAGGGAATTCCTTTTGCTTCTTGGTTAAAGAGCATAGATGCTTGAACATCGTAATATAAATCATGCAGAAAAAGATAAATACCCCAGTGAAGTCAAAAGAGCAACACTTGCAAGTTAATAATATGGAGCAAATGCTTACCAAGACCAAAATCCCCGATTTTAATGTCGTTGCGCGCGTCAAAAAATATATTATTAGGTGTCAAGTCCCGATGAATAATGCCTTGCCCATGGATATGTGTCAGGCCTTCTACTATTTGTCGGAACAAATGCCATGCAAGTTCCTTGTCCAAATGACTATATGATTCAAACATTTGATGGAGCGTCCTTCAAAAATTCAAATGAAGTCAGTACCTTTTGGTTAGGAACTAAAGAATGGCATTAAGAGGGGAGAAAGAAAAAATATAGAGTATTGGTTATTTCCCCTGTTAGGTAAGGAGAAAACAGGGGAGAAAGAGAACCCATTGAAATCTATCCTTCAAACGTCTAATTGGACTCCAAATGGAAATCTAAGCATAGATTTTGACTCATGTGTAACCAGATTTGAAATTGGTTTCAGGGTTTGACTGAGATAACATACGGTTGGCTTTAACTTTGATCGAGTCTTAAATTATGGAATTGAGTTCAAGAGAAGTGTTTGATACCATTGTTTATCCGTTTTTAATTTTAAGAAATCTAATGGTAGTATTAAAAAAATCTCTAGCACAACAATATCTACAGTTCAAAAAGCAAAAAAAAAAACGTGATAATCTTTTTACAAGGATTCAATAATGTCTAATAAAGATTCTGCTTCACAAAAGCTAAAATAAAAGAAACAATTCATCTTGCTTTTCTTGGTCAGGCTACTATTTTCTTCAAAACAGCTTCAGCTCCTTCCCTTCCAAATTGTCCACCAAATGCATGCAGGTACAGTGTTCCACCATTATTTCTGCTTCACAGTTCCTCCCATGTTGTCCCAACCAGCCAGCAAGTCTCCAGTGGTCTTTGGAATAAGCCATGTGATCCCTTTCATACGAACAATTTCCATAGCTGATCTGTGACTTTGCAGGGTAAAAATAAACGGTAGGTGTTCTCTGCATCTTTTCCACAAACTGTGGTTAAACATTCATCTTTAGCCAGCAGCCATGAGAAACAAGCCAGCTCGTATGGTATTTTGACCTTTCAATGAGCTTCCAAGGCCAGATGATTTTTTCTCCAGTGTCACTTGGAGCTATGATGTTCCGCCTAAAATACGCTTTCTTATAATTATCGCCTTGCATCTTGGCTTGTAAAGTACTTAAATGATGTACTTGTACTTTGTTGGTACATTGGAGATGGAATTTTGAGCAAAAATCGAGAATGTAAAGCAGTAATTAGAAGGGGAATATAGTGGATCACCATATAAAGACTACTCGTCAATCATTACATGATGATTGAATAGAGAAAGATTGCAAAAGCAAAAAGTTTCAGCCAAATGACATAAGGATTGGAAATTAGAAGAGAAACATTGAGGCGATGTGCACGTTTTACTCAAGAAAGGCGCCAATTTCCCGCACAATGCAGGGAAATTGGACGACCCAAACATGTGATCAGCACTTTGGACAATGACCCCAGAACCTTCAGTTATTTGTCAAATTTTGCAACCCAAAGTGCTACAACACTCCCACTGGGAGACCATACATTGGGACCGCACAAAGGACATGCGAGATCGTTAAAAACACATTTTTCTCCGAATTTTTCATTCTAAGTTTCATTCCCATCAATCCTAAGATGATTTTCTCTCCTCTCCAAACCCTCCAATACTATGTAAGTCCCTTCCATGTATTTCAAGGTATTTCTAAACATTCTTAATCATTTATTTTGAATTCCTAACAAGATTTTACACCATAACCTTAGGATTTTCGAGAAAACTCATATCAAGATTTCAAGAACTAATTTCTTGGAATTCTTCTTCAAGTATTTTGAAAAAATTAAAGGTATGTAAAGATATCCTACCTATGTCTTTCCGGCGGTTCCTTTTTTCTACATAGAATAGTTCTCATGAACAAGCTAGGATTAGAGTAAAACCCTGATGGTTATTATATCTCTTCAATTCTTCAAGAAAACCTCATAGAAGTTTCTACTCATGCCTCCTATCTCATGATAACCCTATTCTATTTGATTTTCCATGGATTTTTCTACATGAACTCATGAATCCTCGAATGTTAATGAAAGTTATGAAATCCTTGTGCTAATATACTAAGTCCTGATCTCAAAAGAATGACAAATATACAAATCCTATGAATCTTATGATCCTTAAGAATCTTATGAAGTTTATAAAGCTAATGAAACTGTGAATTTCATGAAACTTATGATTGGTATAGAATCTTATGATCCTAGTGAAATCCAAGGACCCTAATGAATCCCTGAATAATGAACTATTTCAAAGAATGCTTGTTCCATGAACCATGACATGAACTCTTTACTTATGCCCTTGACATGATGTACATGAACTCTTTACTTATGCCCTTGACATGATGTACATGAACTTTTTCAAGTGTACCATTGATAGGATGGTATTAAGCTCTCAATCTACGAGCCCACCATGAATTGAACTTTCCTTAACCTCTGCAATCCCTATAAAATTTTGAAAACCATAGCTTATTAACTATGTTAAAATGACTTGAATCTTCGAAAATCTCCATAACCTCCATTATGTCATGAAATCCTTTTCTCATGAACTATGACATAATGATATGATCCTCGTGACTTCCAACACTATGAAGCAACTTCAAGAATGTCTTTATGAATTCATAATATGAACTCCAATGCCATAATCTATGCTAAACTCGACAAGAACATTCCAAAAGCTCTCTCTATAAAGTTATGGAAATTTGTAACTCATAAACCATGCCATAGCAAATTACAATACTACCTTCCATGAATCCTTAATGATTTTAATGAATGATATAAACTATGATTATGAGCCTACAGTGGCAAATCTGTGATCATGAGCTAAAGTAGCTAATCCATGATTATGAGACTAATATGGCCAACTTATGACTATGCGCCCAAAGCGGCAACTCATGAATATAAGCAAAAAGGGTCAAAATAGAAATAATATGGGATTAAAGGATTTAGATGGTTAACCAAGAAGGGTTTGGGCTGTAAGGGGCCCAACTACCTGATACTATGTTTGCGACGTAGGTTATGTAGTGTTCCTTTAATTTGGGGGACTCTTTTATGTTCCCTCAATGAGAATGATTATGCATGCTCTTTTACATTGTTATATACAGACATACCCACTCACGTTGTAATCATGGTTTGGTGCCTCGTTGATCGAGTGACAGCCGGACCCACATAGCTCGTGTTCTATATAAATGTTTATGTCGATTATGCCATCGACTTCCACAATAAACTAAAGATGCTAATGTGAGTTTTCTTGTGGATGCGTCAAATCCTATTAAGTTAAGTATTTAACTATATTTTTAGTAGCTTTCTTTATATCTTAGAATTGGATTTATGTTTCATAGTTTCATAAGGATTAGGTTTAGATATTTATTAGTTTAGAATAGGATTTACGTTTCCTTTTTTCATATATTAGACTTCATATTGTTGTAATAAGACTTCTATCTAAAGGGGTTTCTAGGAATAAATTCAGCAAGTTGTATTTCAACAGAAAACAAAATATTGTAGTTCTCTCTTCCATTGAACTCTAAGGTTTCAGACTTTCATTAACGAACTGAAGTTATATACATAATAGGTCAATCTAGGAATTCGAACAAAGTCGCGGGAAAGTCGAAGTCAATTAATTTAGACTTCTTTGTTCATCATCCTGTGACTCGATCATTCTCTAAGAAACCTAACAAGTTCCTTCCCCAGTAGTTGATGACTTATATGTATATTTGTTTCGGGTGATGTTTTTCATAACTTATTCTCTTAGTTTCATACATATGTCATGTTCTTTACCTACCATTTTTACATACTGTACATTCCACATACTGACGTCATCCGGCTGCATCGCCTTATAATGTAGATTCAGGTATACAAGCTTGTCAAGTGCATCGTTAAGTTCACCACTCCCAACCATTTGTAAGCTCTCCCTACTTCTTGGGGGCTTATAAAGGCTTACCAAGGCCCTGTCCAGGTAGACGATATTGTTTCAATTTTAGAGGCTTCATAAATAGTTAGTGGTCAGATTCTTGTTATTTCAAATTTTTACCTTTGTGTCACACATGATTATGAAACTTCAAGCTTTCTTATTAATGAATGAACTAGTCATTTTAAAATCTCTCATGTTTTACTTGTGTCTTCCGCATATTCTAGTTGCATGCTCACGTCATACACAAGGCAATTCGCTTGGACCAATAATTGCATCAGGTGCCAACCACACCAGGGTTTAGGCTCGAGGCATGACAAGAACTTTTGCACAAGAGTCTATTGCATGCAGCCTTTCCAAGGCTTGAACCCGTGACCTCTTAGTCACATGGCAGCAACTTTACCAGTTACTCCAAGGTTGTTATTCTAATGATAGTAATAGAAACAAATATGATACAAGATTGAGAATAGAAGATGGGAGATTGACCTTGTCACACCTCTTTTGGTTAATTTGAAATGTGGAAGCAAGAGTTAATATATTTGAAGCACCAAAAATTTACACTTCCGTTTGATTCATGCTGATGGTGTAAGCAGAAAATACCCTTAGTGTAGATAGTTGGGAAACTTAATAGATGATTGCGCTTGATCCATGTAAATAACTTTGGAATCGACTTGTATACAATTATAAGAACGAACAATCTTGACATTTCATTTAAAATATGAAGACAATCTAAAAGACTAAACTGAGGCCAATTGGGGAGTGGAATTTGTTATTAAAAAGCTTCATTATTTCTGCAAAGATTACTTGCATAACATGTTTTTGTTTCCTCATATCTCGTATTGAGCCAGCACCAACTGCAACAACATTAATGAACCTTACCTTGTTTTAGCACTTTCGCTTTCATCCTTATTGTCCAATGCAAAACCATATACTTAGAATATACAAACATCAGTACGAAACAAAATCAAGAAGAGACTAACACATTTCTATACAATTCCCAAAAATGTGACTAATAATGAGAAGCACATGAAAATCTACTTCTTTTTATGAGTCATTAAAGATGACAGGGATGTGGTACACCTCGTAATCTTAAAAGACAATTTTAGGAAAATACAGTGTGATAGGTTTGTTTTTCATCAGATTCTTGCACTCCCCCAAGTTCATGGTACAAGGTAAGAAAACTTGATAGATTTGTTGTAACCCCCATAATTTTCGAACTAGGATTTAAACCGTTCTGCGCAAAGGCTAGACCAAAACCCAATGAGTTCTTTTGAACTGTAACACCTTGAGAATTACACTAGAAGTTGATTGGGCTAAACTAATGAAATTTGTGAAATTTCACTGAAATTTAAATCGTCATTTTTTTCACGGACAGTTTCCCAGTCGGCATGCAGGTTCCACAGACCGTAAGATCCTCCGTCGAAGCTATCCAGTGTTAATTCTTTCCAGGCTTGAAGTTCCCAAGTTCGATGCGGCATTCTACAAACCATGAACTTGTTAGACGGTTCGTCATTCATTCTGTGGGATGGCTCCTAACTTCCCTAAAATTTTCTAAGTGTTAGTTAAGTCGAGGTTAATATCATTTAAGTTTAGTATTTGACAGTTGAGGTTAGTATTATCTGTAAATGCATTGCATAGTCATGTTATTTCATTGCATTAGCCTCCTATTATTACCTCCTGCGTACTCACCACTTTCTATGTACTGATCGCATATTTTTGTTGCATGTTTTTACACTATGCAGATTCGGCCAACTTCCTGACGTCCGTGGTTGACTTGGACTACATTTGAATTAGAAGTTGAAGTGGTGAGTTCCCATTTGATCCGGAACTAATTGGAGTTTATTCTTTTATTTTAGTTTAGAGCTGAGACTTTTGATATAGTATTTTGTTTTGTTTTATGGCCAGATAGGGGTATTGCCCTAGCATTTTACTATTCCGCTGTTAGTGGCTTTCAGACATTTATTTAGTAGTTTGATGTTGAGCTTTCTTCTATTCAGCTATTATATTTATTGATTGAGAAATGAGGTCCATTATTTACGTATGATATCATGTTATTGCTTTTGCAAGTGTGAGTGTTAAAGCCAAGAGTCTATCCAAGGCTACTAAAGCAACTTAGTGGCTAAGGATGCCTTATTGCACCTAGGGGATGACTCCAGGGCGTTACATGAACCTAGGTGGTAAAGTCATTTATGAAATGTGGAAGTAGTCTCGAAAGTGAACTACACGGCCATAAGGAACTCCAAGCACAAAGTTGAATTTAAAACTTCACTACCAGCCTAGTTTTTCGTATAGGTTCATACATGGGTCAACTTCAAACGATCATATCTCCAAAAATGTGAGGAGTTATGTTTCCCATAGCCTATTAAATTAAAGGTCCATTAGTTTAGTTTCCAACGCATCAAACCATCACAAAGAGTTATGATCATTTTACTAAAAAGACGCAATGTAATGGACTTTCTGCCAGACTACTGGAAGGCATATGGGAACCCTTATGTGGCCGCACAAGAGGATATGCCCTCCCTATATCTAATGCATAGGTCCCCCCGTAGGAAAGTTTTATTTTGGTCTTTTTTGTTATGAATAGATGCATTGTGAATGTCCCTTTATGTTCTTGTCTTCTTATATTCTTGTACATTCATCTTCTTTGT
>JBDJHY010000008.1:1336985-1347628 GCA_039654485.1 Withania somnifera | reverse complement strand
GAAATCCAAGATTTGCCTCTAGGTAGAAACCGCATATGAATAGAAGAAATCTCCAGACACAATTTGAACTTCTGAGAATAAGCCTGAGAGTGATTTATGAAAGTATAACATGGAGAGATGAGAACCTCCATTGCAGGAATGGACATAGATTTATAGTTTAGTATATCTCTAACCAAAACAGAAGGATAAGATTTGGAGTCTGCTTATCACATTAGTTACGGTCCCCTATTATAGATCTAGTTATGGGATGTTGTAAGACAATATCAGAGTTAAAGCAAGTCCGAAAAGTGGTTTTCCTTTTCCAACCTATGGTGTTGGTTCGTAAAGAGAGAACCTGAGATCTCTTGAGTTGAAGTACTCAAGAACTGGATAATTTTCTGGATGTCTTTTCATTGAATTCAAATACGCTATACAACACTAGTGGATTAACCACCCACTGAAAACAAGAAAGCAATTTACTACTAAAAACTGAAATGAGAAAGTGGAGGCATAACCTCCTTACCAGAAACAACTGATATACAGAAATAGGAAAAATAAAAAACTGATAAGCTAAAGTAATCTATTTTCTAATTTCCTTAAATCTTCCATGTGTAAACTGTTGGTAGACTAAAGGGGTGATAACACTGCTAAACACGCTTGTCCTCAGGCGGAAAGTGTGGAAAGCCTTGCTGCATAGAAAACCAGTTCCCCATGATGCCTCAGCTGGAGAAGAATGCTTCCAATGTATCAAGACTTCAAGTATATAATGAACTACCCGACATTCAAGCACAGTGGAAGGTTGGGGTGAGGGAGCTTCTCGAAAAATTGAAGGAACAGTAGCATCTGCTGGAATGTCTCCTTGAAAAAGCTTCAAATTAGATACATGAAAAACTGGATGAAGTTTTGTATCCGGTGGAAATTCCAAATTATAAGCCACAGGCCAAATACGCTTCTCAATTTTGTAAGGGCCATAGAACGTGGGCAACAATTTCTGGTGATGATGAGTAGCCACAGAAAGCTGATATATGGTTGAAGCTTCAAGAGGACTCTATCCCCACCTGAAATTCAACATGTCAATATTTGGAAGCAAAAGTAGCATTTGTTCTTTGTTGAGCATGCAGCAAATTCTGTTTTGAGGACTGAAGAATTTTATCCTGAGATCGTAAAGCCATATCTACAGCATCCAACTTGGAAATTCCAGCGCAATAAGGCAAAAGACGTGACGGAAGACACCCATACACCACTTCAAAGGGTGTTGCTTTCAAGGAAGAATGAAAAAGGGTGTTGTATGAATATTCTGCCTATGACAACCAGTCCATCCATCCCATAAGCAGGGTTAATACACCCTCCTGCAGTACATCCCTGACAGAACGACTTAGCTGCCCGGTTCGGCTGACTCTGAGGAGGACCGAAGTTTTGCGAAGGGGCACTAGCTGATGAAGGGGCTGGGGTCCTGAAACTCTGCTGCTGCTGAGACCTGTGCCCTCCGCCAGACTTAGGTTGGCTAACTCAAAATTGCCATTCTTGGCCTTCTTACTGCGATAACTCTCACTCAACTTCGCCTTATCACCTTCGATCGGCTCTAAGTGAACCATCAACTGACCATGTCAATCTCACTATTCAACATAGTTGTTCTCCCTTCCTTCAGAAGATAAGGGGTGAGACCAAACACAAACATATCCATCTCCGGTGCATCTCCCTTGGGAAGAAACGGCCCAAGAAGGCCTCCTCAAACTCAGCCATGAAGGAGGGGCTGCACCTGCAAGTTTGTTCTTCCTCCACTGATCAACCCAGGACCTAACAAAATCTTTCTGCTGATAAGATGCTAAGTGCACTCAGTCCACATCCAATGCTCTTTTCACATCACACACCCGAAGAACCTCATCAATGAAGTTCTTTTAATCCTTTCCTACTATAGAACCCTGGAACTCTGGAGGTCATTCTGAGAAACTCCCTCACTCTCACCACACCAGCATCAGGAGCCGTTGGCCGAACTGTTAGGACTGCCACCTGTTGAGCCTGAGCAGCAACAGTCTAGCAAGCGAATAGCATTCCTGAACTCAGCTATGGTAATATTATCCAGCTGAGGCTGAGGAACTGGGACTGAGGAGCCTAATCTGGCTGATCCTGATCTCTGGCCTAACAAGTTGGCGATCTACGAATTGGTTCTCTTTTGGGAGGCATGATCTGAAACGCATAAAGCACGTGTCAGAATAGAAATTCTCGGAGTTAAACTCCAAAGCACGAAGTAAGACATGAATAAAGGGAAACTTTCCTAAATTCTCATAGCCTCTCAGTTATAAGTGTGGCGCGCTTCACACCCATAAAAGAGACTCCATAAAAGAGACTCTACCTAATGCTGGCTTGCGGACATCCTAGGTATAATAACCCTCCCAGTCATTTATGAGAATTACGCGATGTATTGCATTCTAGAGCTTTTCAGTAGCTGCCCCAGGTAATTTATGACTTGCTGGGACCGATATTCAGTTTTCCCTAACATCTCGGTTGAGATGCATCTCACTTTACCTATTTCAGAACCTAAAATTAAGTACTCGTTGACTGTAGTGAAATTTCCTTCAAGACGAGCTCGAAATCAAATTTCAATAATTTCGTGAGCTCCGAAAGTCCGAATAAAGTCTAGATGGACCTTAAGTTCGTGTTCGGGGTTTTCATTTGAGGTTGTGCTAAATTGTGGTTTTTCATTTCATTTAAGGCCTAATTTGTAGTTTGGGTGGTCTTTTGATATTCAGAGTGTCGGGATGGGATTCCGACGGTTCCATCAGCTCCGGAAGGGTGATTTAGGATAGTAAGAGTGTTGGTGTGCTTCTCGGAGTATCCGGTATAATTTTAAGTACTTGGTGGATTAGTGCGAGTTCGGTATTTTTTGGTTTTAGGGGTATTTTTGCTCAAAACGATCTCGACGGTATTTTTGCTCAAAACGATCTCGACTAGTCATTTCGACGATTCCGTTGGATTCGAAATGTCGTTTTCATGTTGTGTCTATATTTGGTGTGTTGAAATTGGACTCGAAATACTCATTCTAGACCCTCAAAATTCTTTCTTTTCAGCTGTTGTGGAAGTGCAGGCACAGACCACCCCGACGATGGTTTGGGTCGTGCCTGTGAGGTCACCCTAGCGACCAGGAGCTCACTCCAGCGGCCTTCGCACCTGCGCACAAGGTCTCGCACTGGCGATGTCCGCCCCTGCGACCCCGTATATCGCCACAGCAAAAATTGCATATAGTATAAATAAATAACCCTTCTTTATTTTAATTCATTCGACCGAAAAACCTTCGTTTTTTCTCTTAATTCCAACATCAATTTGTGTGGGAACCTCATCAAAAGTTGGAGGAAATGTTCCCAAAGCTTCCGTTCATTTTCCCCCATCCTTGGTAAGTTCTCTTTCTCTTTTATTTCCATGGGAATAGAGTTCTCCTCCATTAATGGCCCCAACTGAGAAGCCTTGAATTCCTGGATTAATTCAGATCTTATTGGATAAACTATTGTCCCTTGAATTTATTTCACTCCGAAGTGTAGATACTTCGTCGAATTTCCTCGTTTGATTTCGTAAAGCATGAATCTTTGACCCTTTGTACTCAAATCAATAACAGGTTGTTTTGAGGCCTTTCTCGTACTAGAATTGTGCTCATTTTTTGAACACGGGTTCCTAGTGATGCTACGAATCCTGTGGCGAAGTTTGTTTTCGATTTTGGAGAGCGGGGCCTGTGGGCTCATTTTACTGGTTGCTTGATGGTTGGTTGGGTCAATGTTTCTGATGTATGTACCGTAGGCTATTGGTATTGCAATGCCATCCTTAGATCCTATTGTGTCGAAGTGCATAGATTGGGTAGCCCATGGCTAGTTCTGTGTTTGAAAAGGGACGGGTGTGAAAAGCATGTGCTCATGTTCTAAGCCTGTTGTGTAATCATTAGAGTTGTTCTGCTTAAGCATCGTAGTTTTTGTTTTGTTCTTGTTTTGTTGCTTGAGGACAAGCAAGAGTTCTAAGTTGAGGGTGTTGGTGTGCCGCTAATTTACGGCACATTCGATGCTTAAAACTATGAGTTTTTTACTGTTCTTGAGTATATATCTATGTGGATATGATGTGCTTTTGGTATTTGTGCAGGAAAATAATGTTCGAAGACCATTTGGAGCAATTTTGGATTGTTTTTGCAAAAATTTGATACCCCAAGTCACAGTACGGGCCGTTGTATCCATTTCACGGATCATACTGCTGGTCGTGGATTGAAGTTGGTGAATTTTAAGGTCTATACCACGAGTGGACAGAACAGACCGTAAGGACGAAAGGACGACTCGTGCTGCGCGGTCGTGAAGTGAGAATCGGACCACTGAAAGTTTCGACATATAGAACATGACTAACAGTACGGGTCCATAAAGTACACACCGCTGACCATATTGTATGTCCGTGGAATGGATGCTGACGGGTCCATAAAGTACACACCGCTGACCATACTGTATGTCCGTGGAATGGATGCTGAAAAGGTGAAAAACTAAAGTCAGAAGACGATTCAACGGCACGGATCGTAGGGTGCACACTACGGGTCGTGCTGTCCAACTGTGATCCAAGACCTAAAGCCTGAAAAAGCCAGTGAGTCCACGAGTCACCTAGGAGTGAGGCCACGGACCGTAAGGTCCCAACCATTATCCTGGGAGTGAGACGTAAAAAGTGTTATAATTATCCAATGTTGCACTTACCTCTATGGTTATTTTGTTAATATTTTTGTGTTTTTCATGCAAGTGTGTGTGCTTAGTGCTTCAGTAATCAGTAGTATGTTGTGATACAAGCGAAAAGGTTTTGAGGTATCACCCAATGGACAAATCATCCGACATAGATATTTTTGTTGCAGAAAAGCATTAAAACATTGTTCATTTATAACTGTTATGTTTCTCATTTTAAAATATTGTTGAATGTTCTTAGAACTGTGCAAGCTTGGGACATTCAAGCCTGTCCTTTCAAGTTGTTTCACAAAAAAGGGTAAAGGTCATAGAAGAAGTAAAATATTGTTACCACTACGATCAATGAGAATATAAGTCGACATGTTGTATCTATTCTGACTGGGATTTTAAAACAAGTACAAAATCATATAACTAAATTACACTATGGTACATCCAAGGACTTCTGAGGGGCAGGATTTCTTCTTTTCTCAGCTTAGCTAGGACTAATGCTCATCAATGTCAGGAAATTACTTTTTATTTTATTCTATAACTAATATCTATGTAACTTTTAAAATTTTATAATCAGTGATATGACGTCCATGCTATGCAGTGTGCCCAGACACTAGTTAAATAATAGAACTGCACACAAGTCAAACTGGATTTACAATCTCACCTGTAAGTTAGCATAACTAATAACTGCCTATTTGGCATAACATGTGTTCTTTGTCTTCGTATAACTTCTGTTACTGAGCTTCTATTCTTATTCTCACAAAATGTACTTTTCTCAACTGCATCAAGTTCACATTGGTTCAGTTTATGCTACTCTAATGTCATTCTAATGATAAGCTTCTTTCATATAAAATGCAAAAAAATAATTCTAGGATGTCTATTACGCATTTTTTATAGAAGACATCAATTGTACAATGAGACTGCAGCTGTGCAGCAAATCAAATACATTTCTATCTTTGTTTTTGGTTTCTGAATATTACAAGAAAAAGATACAGAAAGGAATAACTTGCATATTGTGACAGCAATGAATAATTACATTCTCTTCAAAGTGACAGATGCATCGCTAAACAGGATGATAAGAGAAAAGCACATAAGCCGGATTCTTGAAAAAAAATTGCTCACCTAGGGGTTGGAGCTCCTCAAAGTCATTTAAATATCGAGAGTTTGGAGGAGGTGAAGAATTCTTCCCTTCAGATTCAGGTGAAGCTTTCCAAAATTGTGAGAGCTTTGATGACTCCTATTAAATTTATTCATTGAAAACTATTAATACGATCAATAACATGGCCGTACAGCTGAAGCAGAAAGAAGCCAGTCAAGGAAAGAACAATAAAACCTTACCTTATATGCTTGGAAAACACTATCAAAAGTCCTATCAAAGATTGAAGGTTTGGTTGCCAGATCTTGTACACGTTTGGAGACAATCTTAAAGATAAATTAATTTTCAGAGGCATTAATTTCTCTATCAGATTTAATTGTAATAATGACCTAGTGATACAAAATTAAAAGAGGAACAAGAAGTAATCATAAGATCCTAACACAGAATTACATTAAGATGATCATACCCCAAGGTCAAAGAGCTCTGATGTTATTTCTGGCAAAGCATCAAAGAGTGGTCCTTTAGGGCCGCAGGCAAGCCGAAGCAAGTGAGCCTACAGTAGCAAAGTTTAGAGCATTGTTATAGTTTAATTGGTAAGACTTCATAAAAAGTGGAAGACAATTCAGGAAGAGCAGTTAAAGCTAGGCTCTTTTCATATTCTATCAACCCAAGAGACAAATGTACAACCTATATTCCATTCTGTCCTGTCATCTTCTAAACTAAAACCAGAAAATAATTAAAGATACTTCATTTTTGTTTCCAGCTTTCAAAAACTTCTCACCTGTACTTGCAAAAGAATGTTAGTAACTATTTAGAGGGAAGTACCAGAATGAGGTCTTTTTCTAGGGTGCTGGGTAAATGGTTATGAACCAGAGATCCAGAGGACACCAGTTCTGAAGGATCAGGTTCAGGTTCGGTTTCCCACTGAGCATCACCAGAGTCTGATAGATTTCCTTCCAGAAAAATACTCTGTAAGAGAATCAGATGTTAGATGGAAATCCTTCAAGATGGAACAAAGCTCCCTAATGTCTGCAATAGATCTAATCAATTTAGCTAGTCCATGAAGATAAAAATAGTTAAAAATGGATATAATAAATTGACATCAATAGATTGAAAAAAGGAAAAAAGACTAATATGTCCGCGGTTTTAGCTGAGTCTGTTCAGTCCTGGAAACAACTATTTTGACACTAATATGGATAAGATTATTCCGTTCAAAAATAAAATCTTTTTTAATAAATTTTACCTTGCACATGACATGGTCCTCGATTGATTCATCCGCATAATTTTTACTCAAATCACTGCAACTTTTACTTTCGCATGCACTTTCTTCAAGAGCATCTAATTTCATTTCAGCTTTACACAAAGATTCTTGCTTAGCTGCTTGATTCAATTGTGGCTTCACAATTTGGTCAATTTTCTTCTGCTGATTGTTATGTTCATGCTTGAGATCTGCTGGTACATGGGACTCCACCAAAGAGTCTATCCGACCATTATCATTTATTCCCAGGCTCCAATGCCACGACTCACCTGAGCCACTAAAAAGATCAACAAAGCCATATACAAATGGTCCACCAAAAGAAGAGGTATCACCGGATGAAACTGTTGCATCCTTATACGTCAGTTGGCTGGTAATATCCATCATCTGGCATGAAACCTGAACAAATAAAATGCACTTGGTCGAATTCCAAGTATCTCTAGAATAATGGTATCAAACTTTTATGCATGATGAATTTCAAATTACAATGGAGTTGCATCAATAGGGCCATCAGCTTATACAACTAAAACAAGCAGGTGAGAAGCTATTCTCCTCTATGAAAGAGGAGCAAGATACTAGTTTGCTGCATTTATTAAATCAACGTTGAAAGCAAGACAACTCACAGATCCATGCAGATGCTCCTGTGGAACAATTTCTGACAAGAATTCTTGAGCAGCTTCAACCAAATTGTAGATCATTACACGCCCTTCTCGAGCATTGGAACTGGCCTGGATGGTTTAAGTATAGGAGAGATTCATGTTGTCAAAGGAAACCCGTTAAAAAGCATTCTATCGATGCTTTAAGCACAATTGAAATGTGAGCTTTAGTTAACAAAGGTGCAACCAAGTAAAGTTTAAAATATATATGTGACACAAGAAAAGAGTAACATCTTCATTCATAAGGATTTCCTTGAACAATTAATATATCATTTTGCCAATCATATTTACTGTTGAGTACCGTTCAATTGGAGATAGAATGTATGGTCAATGAGCCGCATGCTTTAGTACCTTGCCTACACTACAGCGCAGCCTAAGAGACGAGAAATGTGTACCATGAGCTTCAGCGCTTAACTCTTAAGTGCACCCTGGATAGCCTTTGACAACACTGAGTGAGATAATACCGAAGTTTTAAATATTAACCAAGCAACTCAGTGTAGTTAAAATAAAGGCCATATAAAAAAATGAGCACTTCAGATACTTGTTAGCAGCTAACATTGCTCTAGTAGAGCAAGTAAATTTTACTTACTTTAACCATGTACGCGAGGATGGGCGAGTAAACACTCTGCATGAAATGGTTCACAGAAAGTCACATAATCCAATATTATGCATCTGACTAAACGTGACAATGAGTAGAGGGAAAGGTAACTGTAAACACCCAGACTCATTGGTCTACAAACAGGAGTTCCACAGATTTTAAGTATAGGAATGTTGCCAATAAATTTGCAAGTTGATATACTGAGAATGGAAGCTCCTTAGACCAGCGAGAAACTAACCCTCACTAAGACAAAGGTGAGCAATGAGAAATATAGCAAATATGTCTATCCTAATCAAACTCCATTTTTAGAACTGTATGATGTCTATGCTTCGAGTGCTAGAGTTCATGCCTCTCATTAAGACTAGCTTTTGTGATAACAGTGCTTCTTATTGAGTCTACAAAAATAGCTCAAAGATTATCATCCTAATACAACTAACATACACCAAGAACTAGCACAAACCCATAAAAACAAGGAAATAACACAATTTAGAAGCCACATTTAGCAATCCTAAAAACAATGATATTAGAGTTAGAACCTAGACTTGCCTTGAGCACGTAATATCACAATAATCTTATCAAACTACCATTTCATCCTAGAGTTAAAGTTTTCCGAGGAATTGTAGTGATATTTGTACTGGGAAACCCGCGAAGAGGAGAGAAAGCAACCCGTCATCCAAACAGAGACGAGAGCAAAAGCAACCAATCATCAGCTATGGCAGATAAGGTATGGTTTTCTAGTTACACTTAGATCGTAAGTTTTATAGAAGATGGACCTTGGGTCTAACTCAATACCAAAAGCGAGTTTAATGCATGAGAATTCTCCTAAACCATATAAGGTGACAACAATTCATTTCATCCACCAATCTGCGATACTTAACACCCACATGCCCAGGATTGGACATTTGGAGCGTGGACGATATAACATGGAGCCCAACGTTGAGTAAAGAAAGAATAGGAATGGGCCTAATCCGATGACGCATATGCTCATATCTAATAAACGACGACAAGCCTGAATATCATTAAGAAATATCCTATATTGTAAAAAAAATGAAAGGTAATTATATGGAAAAAGAACATGGAGTATTATGATATAAACAGGTACAATTTGATTAAAAAATGAAAATAATGATCCTTTTTTGGGATAACCGTGGAGTTCAGGACAGCTTGCGCACATCTTGACTAATTCTACGGGATACCAGTCACCTCTGACCAACAACAGGTACCAGGTAAATCTATCAAAAACACCTACTTTTCTTGTCTCCGCTAGGATTTGAACCTGCGAACTCATAGTTCTCACCCACTTTATTGACCACTAGGCCACACCTAGATCTTCAACCAAAGTCCTTCAAGGTATCTTCTTGAGGTACTCCATAGGGTTACGTTGTTATGATTCTACTAAACGTAAGTACTGTGTCTCAATGGTGTAATCTTTTCCAAGAAATCCCTATACATTTCACCAAACACCCTATATCAAAACGTTATTTTCACAGTTCATCCTATTTCGACTATCAATTCCAAAACCTCCTAGTCTAGCTCTTCCTCCTTTTAAAGTCTACTCTAAACAAGCCCGACCAAACCCTCCATAAACTAATTTAGTTGATATGTATCGTCATGGTACAAGTATACAAAGTTTTCCAACCGCAAAGACATCTCTTGCTTTGGTTAAGCACTCATCCAATGAAGTTGATCTTCCTATTACTCTACAAAAAGGTATTAGGACTACTCGCAAAACTTATTTTGTTTATGACTTCTTCTTCTTATGAAACTGGTAATGTTGTATTCCTCAGCATTAAGGATATGCTGAAGACCTTCAAAAGGGGAACAAAAAGAGAACTAAGGAAAACTAGTTACAAAAAGCCTAAAAAATCAAGAAGCTTTGATTCCTCAATGTATTTCTCTTTACACCAAAAATAAAAAGATATAATACAATTCCATTTAACTCTATGAATGAAAAAAGGACTTGCTTCCACACAGCCCACCATATGCAATGTGATATGATTTTCCACCATTTCTTCTAACTTTCGCTACCTTCTCTTCTCGGCAGGTCAGCAGTATGCTCAGGCATGGTCCATTTTGTGTCGGTAAGTGTAAAGAATAGAGCCCACAACTAGGCGGTGAATTTACAATGCAGAAAAAGGTGGTTGCTGGTCTCATTTGTTTCTGGAAAATATAACCTGTCCCTTTTGTCTTCAAAACCTCCTGCGTCAAGCAGGCCCTCTGTCTACCAACCATGTGAAGCATTTTACTTATTAGTTGTGATACGAGCACGGTTGGCAACCACTCTTCAAGACTCTTTTAAAGGAGGCAAGTTAAGGACTTGAAGATTTATAACATTTAGACAGCTTGTGGAATAAAATGTGAGGCTAAAGAAGCCCAA
>JBDJHY010000008.1:1277841-1293010 GCA_039654485.1 Withania somnifera | reverse complement strand
TCTGTTGTCGATGTGAGACAATGAAGCAACTATCCAAATTTCTTCTTCCAAATATCACACTTTGTAACAGAGAACTGGGTGGTATTTGCTATAACATGCTCCCGGAGCTATGTCGTTAGCCATCCATTATAAATATAGATATTTATAACGGCATCAAAGATCCCGGACATACTCCCGAAACTATGTCGTTACATTAGAGAATTCCATCTTCCCAGAGCTAGATATTTAAGTCTATTTAAAGAGTTGGGCCAAATGGCAAAATGACTTATTTATAATGGCCCTAACTTTTTCTTGGAGCTATGTTGTTAATTTTTAACACTGACTTTATAATTATAATAGTAAATATATTATAACATATTTATAATATTAAAATATCTATTACATCATTATGATGTCATCCGAGCCGAAGAGGTTTTTACGTCCGGGTCAATCGGTCGGACCTGTTGACCCCCGACCCCTAAGCTCGTCTGAGTCGCTTGCCGACCGGTTGACCCGCGACCCCTAAGCTCGTCTGAGTCGCTTGCCGAGCCGAGTATGAACTGTTAGAAACTTGAATTATTGATGTAATGGACTAGCATCTCTTTATTTAATACTTTTTTGTTCCTAAATAAGTTCTTGTTTAGCCTTTTTATTTTATCTGTAATATTTTTTAAATTTTATCTTTTTAAAATGTATAAAATTTTACTTTATTAAA
Source organism: Withania somnifera (assembly GCA_039654485.1). Lineage (NCBI taxonomy): Eukaryota > Viridiplantae > Streptophyta > Magnoliopsida > Solanales > Solanaceae > Withania > Withania somnifera. The sequence continues at coordinate 1,292,316 of JBDJHY010000008.1, read as the reverse complement.
ATAATACAAAAAAATTACATTCTTTTTGAAATATTTATTAAGAAGAAGTTAGCGAACTAAGAGCATATATATCTATAGATTTTTTCTTGTGATAAGGAAATTACCACATATACTATGGATAGGAATCAATTCATCTAATATAATTGATGGATGAAAATATTCAAATTACTTGCGTTGCTACAAAACAGATAGAACTTTATGTGTTTGCTCATACTAATATAAGTTGTTCCAATTTGAATTTATTAAGAGGGTGTTTAACTTAGCTTAAAATTTCATTAAATTAATTTTTAAATATTTTTTATAAAAATATTTAGATATTTCAAAAATTGCTCTTCAACTATTAAATTTGGACCACATATATACTCTTTGTTTTATTTTAATATAAAAATTATCTCTATCATATATCCTCTAACTTAACCGTCATTAAATTTTAATAATATGACAATCACGTAGCAATCCAACTAGGCAAAATAGCTCCATCTAAAACACTCCAACTAGGATCTAATCTTCTTTACCAGTGATTTTTACAACCAGCTGTATGGCAACAAGGCTATGCTAATCCCACGAAAGATTATTTCTATTTGTAGCCACAGCGCAAAACAAATCTTGACACATTGAGCGTGCATCACTCGAATTCTATTTTTATATTTTCTTTTTTACATTGTTATTCTTGCAAGGATGCTATGCAAAATTTACCAACTCAAAACAGATAAAACAGTAAACAATAACTGATTGAAATGTGTAATCATTATCCCGCTCACCATTAAACAGCAGAATATTGCCAAAAACAAGCGGGGTTTGTTTGGTAGCCTGATAAGAAATAGCTTATTTATATATTAAAATATGTATAATTTATATAATGTTTGATAGGTAAATAGCGAAAAAATTATTCATGTATAAAATTAACATAATGTTTGATAGGTTGATAGGAAATAAGTTATTTATATATAAAATCAATACAGTTTTTGATAGGTGAATAGAAAATCCGTATAACTAGCTATAGTTAATACCCACATAACTAGTAGCTGCATAACAAATATAATACAAACATAAATAGTACATGAATAACTAATACCCGTATAACTAATACGTGCATAACTATTACTTACATTACTACTACCTACATAGTTATATTCGGCCACCAAACAGCCCATCACTGTAAAACAGAAGGGGAGAACATTGATTCAATCACCATTGTTCCAATTTTAATCGCCTTAATTTTTTCTATATTCTAGAAAAGAAAAGCTCCAACTCGCCAACGAAACTTAGGTGCATCGATAAATCACCAGAATAAGAAGAAAGAGAATTCATCAACTCTGGTCATTAAAGAAGATTAGATACTAGTTAGAGTAGCTTAGGTGGAATTTTTTGCCTAGTTGGATGGCCACATGGCTGTTACATCATTATAATTTAATGAATGGAGGGTATCTGTAGTTTCATCGAATAATAGTAGGGGTATTTTTTATACTAAAATGAAATAAAGGGTATATGTTATCCAAATTAGGTTATTGAAGGGCAATTTTGGCCCTTTTTCTTTTTTTAAAAATAACTTACAAGAAATTAAACATAAATACCCTTACTTTTAATTTTCAACTTAAGTGTTATTAAAATTTAAATTTTAAAAATTACTTTTTAAAGTTATATTTTTTAAGCTAAGCGACCCAAAATGCCATTTGCTCTACGGACACAAGTAAGATTAGACTATTTGTTTGATATGGGGATAAAATAGACAAAAGTATCCTATGAACTTAAATATCTCATGAAATTAGTTATCTCAATGTATATATATATATGGGATAGAGTTATCCCATCATTATAGTATTATTATCCAAGAACTAATGTGTCTGTTTGGTATATTAGATGGGATAAGAAGGAATATTTGATGATATTATTTTATTCCATTCTTCACATGGAATTATAATCTCGTTATTTTAGACCAAATAATGAGATAAAATAACCCTGATATTATTTAATACCTTACCCCAAACATGAGATAGAGTTGATCTCAAATCTCATCTCAAAATTGCTTCCCTTATCCCGCCTATCAAACGAACCCTAACATTATTAAGCATAGGATAAATTAAGCCCCACATTTGATTCTAAGATTATTATCACTTGTTTCTCATACCAACTGACCCCATAATACAGTCGATCTCAATTTCTTGATCCTGTACATCTAGTTTCTCTTATCAACCGCATATGGCTTTATCAAGAATAATTTTGCTCCAGCAGCTATGAAGACTCATTTAAAAATCAAAGAAAATACAGGCCAGTTAGATGGTAAAAAAACAAAAAGATCATCGTTACAAGCCACAGTTTTCTATCAGGTGCAAGGCAAGAACGTATGTCGTTTCAACTTCTCATTTCATGGTTCTAAACGTCATTACAACCTTCCAATTTCTGCGGGCCATACCATAAGATTCTGATTTTCTTACCTACAGAAATCAATAATGTATGTTATCTGTCTTTGCAAAAACATCTCAATCAATCTCAGTTTCCTCAGCAGTACCAAAGTAAGAGGTACATCGAGCACTCGGTATCTGAAAGAGGTAACATTGGGCACTAAAATAGGAATATGAAACTACACCTTGACACTCACCGCTTAGTTTTATCAAGTACTTCGATGTATCTTTTTGGGACACCATAGTGCTCAACAAGATCTCTTGCAAGATCATCAATAACACCTCCTTGGACCAAAACTTCTAGCCCTTTCTTACCTAAAATTAGGAAGTTACATACGAATGAATATCTGCCCTTAAAAGTGAACATACTTGACTGCCAAGTTCATATGCAAATATTTCTATAACAAGTCGGAGAAAAACATACGGAGATCAAAAGCACACAAATAAATCATGTCAGTAAGTGCAATGGATCATTGTGCATTAATCCTCCATTTCACTTATTTCGGTTGCATTTTTATCCAGTATAAATAGTTTTCCTTTTAATGACATTAGGAGTACTCTTATGCTAGGATTATATCTTATTGACTATCAGAGTGGGGTAAGAAAAAAATTGAATTTAAAAAAAACCATTTATAAAGCAATTTTGGCTATCAAGGGAAGGAGTTGCCGGACCGTAGTTCTATAGAGTTGTTGAGAAAAAGATGGCTTTTCCCGGATGAAATGAAAATTGGGGAGGGGGATTTGTCTGGGTTCGGGGGTAAGAATGGGGTAAAAAAAAACTGAAATTATTTAAAAAACAATTCATAAGAAATAAAAATTGTGGGGAGGGGGAGGCTAGGTGGGGTAAAAAAACTACAATTTTTTAAAACAATTTATAATAAAAAAAATTGAGGGGATTGCTGGAGTAGTTGGGGGTAGGGATAGCGGTAGAGTAATAAAAAAAAGTTAAAAAACATTTTTTTAGGGGTGGGGCGTGGTGGCAGTGGTCGGGGTCGAAGTGGGGTGTTCGGAATAGGGGTTGGGATAAGAAAAAAAACTATTATTTTTAAAATAAATTAGAAAAATTGAAAAAGAAAAAAAAATAGTAAGAGTGGTGCGTGTCGGGGTAGGGAGGTGGGGGTTGGGGTTAGCGAAAGGATATAGATGGGGATTTTGACATTGGTATGAACATTGCAACTTGTTTTCCCTATTTTAATTAAGAAAGTCATTTTCCTTAGTTTGGAGGAACCTATTTTTTTAGGAAAATATTTTTCAAAATTTTTAACCAAATGAACATGAGAAAATAGGAAAACATTTTTCAAAAAATATTTTCCTTCATACCGAACATAGCCTCAAAATAACATGCATTACATAATATTAAAAAATAAGTTGTGTTCACAAAAATACCATCCATCTTATTTAGCTTAAATATTTTGTATGTACGTTTCTACGATTATGCCATGTGTGTTTAAAAATAAAACGTTCATTTTATTTAGCTTAAGAATAAAACTTCCATCACAAGTTTGTTAAAATAAAAGATGACTTATTATTTATTTCAGTTCATTTACGCACATATCACTCATATATTGTAAAATATTAAAATTATCTTTATTTTAATAGATATATAAAATACAAATTTTCAAGTGGATAAAAGTTAATAAATGTATCTTTTAATATTTTATAATATATGAGCGATATGAAAATTTAATAGTGTAATATCTTGAAAATACAAAGTTAATATAGATTCAGCATTAATATGGATATCTATATATTTTAGTCATTTTTGGTTACTCATATATTTTATAGTGCATCTTAATACATACAAAGTTAATATATATTTTTTAATATATTACGGTTTAAGATATGTAGTGTAATAAATAAGTTTTAGTTAAATAAGTTCAATGTATAACATATTTATAAATTTAAAAATATATATATAGATTAATATCTTAATGAAAAAATATAAAGAATTATCATAAAAATAACAAATAGTGAAGGTTGTGAATATTATTATAGATGATATTAAAAATAATATGAATATACATGGATGTGAAAAATGATGTATAGAAAAGAATTTGAGTACTTTTGTTATTTTATTTACTTTGTCCCAAGATGACTTATCCTGGAATTATTATTCCATCTTGATGGAAGGATAAGTTATCCCAATACTAATTTTTAGTCCTAGGACATGTTATCCCATACTTGATAATCAAACAAGAAACTAAATGGCATTAAAACATTATCCTAGGATAAAATTATGTTATCCATCGCATTAAACAACCCTGAAATATCACATACTCCTAGCAATACCTAGTCGAAAATTTAAGGGGTCGTTTGTTAGTGTATTAAAGAAAATAATGTATGTATTAGTCTTGTGTACTATTAATATCTTGTCTGGTAAATCTTTTTAGCATATGTATAACTAATACTTGCACTAGTTATACACTCTATTGTGTATTGATGTATGTATTACTAATACCATCTTTCTTTATGTATTATTAATACAAAGGATTTTAATACATGCATTAACTTGAGTAATGAAATTATTATCTCTCGAATCCCTTTCATTACATTTCTCAATAAAAAGTGTAGAGGGAATTTTTGTAAACAAATATTTTCTTTTAAGAAATTATGCAATGCATGTAAATGTTAATACACCAAACTGAATACTTGATAAGATTAATCCAAACACAATTAATACAAACATTACTAATGCACGCATTACTAGTACACCACAGAGTGTACTATTTCAATACGCTCTACCAAATGACCCCTAAGTGGATGAAAGACATGGCAAAGTCCACTTAACCGTGCATAGTATTAAACTCCACGTTAGAAAAAATATACAAATTATTGAATTATGCCCTAATCTTTAAACGAATTCATACTTTAAGTGTCAAACTCCAACAGGACAACCGACTACCATGAGTTCAACATGGAAATAGTCCCGTAATTAAGCAAAAGTCTACATCACTTGGTTTACACACTCCTGTTGAAATAATCCAAATGTCATTCCTTGTTTTTTTTTTTTAAACAATGGTAACTTGTCAATCCTTTTTTTTTTATAATGGAAGTGTTTCTGCCCAACTGCAAATAACTATAGCAATCATCAACTACCAGATATTATCCTCGCATTCTTTCCCCGCTAAAAGCTATTATCCTCCTATGATCTTAATAGACAATACCATATATGTAAGATTAGTTGGGCGGACTCTTCACTTTTGATGCACACCCATGTTGGATTCTTCAAAAATACACTATTTTTGGCGAATCCAATACGCATCCGTTGATATTTTTGAAGAGTCCGAGCATAGTGATAAATTGGAAGGCAACACTTGAGGGAATATAGATAGATACTATGGTAGAATAAAAATATATCTTTCTACCAAACTATTTATTAAAGCATAAAATGTTGTATGGCTTGTCGTTAGAAATCAAACGAGTGACACGATGCAGCATTTAATAGTTTTCATAAAGCCACTCTAAGCCCGTTTGGCCACAAAAACCAAAAAATTCACTTTATTTGGATTTCAAAATTGGAGTTGGAATTGTGTTTGGCAATACATTTTGCAATAAATGTTTAGAATTTACATATATTTTTTTACGTATATATAAGTTTATTTTAAAATACAATATAATTTAAATGGGGTTATTATATGTAAATTAAAAATTTTAATTTTCTTTGAAAACAAAAATTTAAAAAGTGAAAACAGGTTCAACCTGTTTTCACTTTTCCAGATATAACTCCAAGTTGTATTTGGAATTTTTTATGGCCAAACACTACTTTTTTAATAAAGTGAAATAATTTTCCAGAAAAAAGTGAAAATTTCTTACGGCCAAACGCCTACTAAGAGCAGATTCCCAAAGGTTCAAGGCTTAAACTGAACAGCTGAGAAGAAAATAAGCAATGCAAGATGCATCATGGGAATTCAAGAACACTAATGAAGATAGATATATTGGCACCGACTATAAAAGGGCAGCCGGCGCACTAAGTTCCCGCTATGCGCGGGCTCAGGGAAAGGGCCCGACCTCAAGGTCTATTCTACCCAGCGTTACCTTGCATTTCTACAAGAGGCTATTTCCAAGGCTCGAAATTGTGACCTCCTGATCACAAAGCAGAAACTTTACCAGTTACTCCAAGGGAGACTCCCCTTTGAGGAAATCATAAACTACATTTTGAGAGCAACCACATAATAATTACTACATAATCTAAAAAAGGGTCCCACACAGCTGTTATAGCATCAAAACTGACCTGGAAGTTCTGCCACAGTAGTGCTACAGGCAAACTTCTTCTGCAGCTCTGAAGCCAAAGCCTCTGGATCCAACAGAAATGACTCCATTCCAGAAAGTTTAGTCACTTTCTTGTTACCTTGCCTCCGTTCTGTCATTATCTGGATTGGTTTCAAGGTACCTTTGCGAACAACTGGACTGTTTCCTCTAGTCACACAATGATGTGCTTGCATCCGACCAATAAAAGATTGCCCCAAATCCTTCTTATGAATTTCAGCTGGATAAGTTGATCCCTTTTTTATGGCTCCCTTAAATAAAGCATCACATAGAGTTGCATCTAACGTCACTGTTGACTTATTCGATGGCTTGACAAGATTTTCTTTCTCAACGTACTGGAACACTATTTCAGAGGCTTCAGATGCAGTGTAAAGTCTACTAGTTTCAGCACCAACAGAAGCAAAAATAGGATCTACATGCACACTTGGTTTATAAATTTCAGAAACTTCCAGCGTCTTCTGCAGCCATTCTTCATTAGAAGTATTATATGTTGAAGGCCCGGTCTTGTCCACTTTTTTCTTTTCCGGTTTGTAGGACAAATAGTCTGGATGATTTCGATTAACAGAGAACAGAATCACCTCTTTCTTATGTTTATCTTCTTTCACTGAGATCTGTACATGCCAAAAATATGTTTAGAGAATAAATTACTTAATGCAAAACACCAAATCTGAAAACATATGGATGCAAGAAGCATCAGAGCAGGAAATGGGGAACATTTTGCCATCAATTCATGAAACAAATTTCTCACACACTTATTGACACAGAGAACTTAAGCCTGAGAACTATCTTTTAGGTCGAATAAGAGGATACAAGACCCTGACATGTGGCTTACATGCAAGAAAACCTTCACACAACAGGTGTCATATCAAAAGCAAAATGCAGAAATAGAAACAAGAAGGTATAAGGAAAATGTAACATACAGTACTAATCTGATAAGGTTGTGTCATTTTTTGCTAAAGAAAATTTTCAATAATCTTGGCTACTCGCTGTTGCCACAGGATCTCGGCTGAATCCTTAGGGCTATCTTCAATAGTCCTGCTACCATCAGAGAGAAGCTGAAAGTACTGACTAACAGCTTTCTTCGCACTCTCCCAACTTCAATGGGAAAAGAAGAGGATGGAAGTTGCTACAGAGATGTCAGTTTCAGAAAAGAACAGTCCTACCTACTAATACCTCTCTGCTTTTGACAAGTTAAAACGAAGGTGCAGCTAACCCTGATGAGTGCTACTACACCAGTCATCAATGTCATGGAAGACAATATCAGTGCTATCCTTAACTAAGCATGAAGTGCACAATATATACAAATTTGTGCACCCAAATATATGGCTACAAGAAAAGAAAACCTTTCTGCATCTCTTATGATATAGAGATGTAACGGTCTAAATAACTTCAACCAATCACCCATGTAATGCAATGACAACTTTTCAGCTGTATGCAACATATTTGAAAAATCAAAATTCATCTTCCATATTAACTGTAGAAACTACCAATCCAGCAGAGGCTTTAGCCTGAAGCCACTTGGACAATTTCTTGTGAGACGACTTCTTTATGTCGAGTGTTATGCCTGGAGGCCTGCAAGGTAGCACCTGACTTGACCTACACCAGCACAATGAAGCCATTAATAAGTGTCTAAGTAAGGAAGAACAATTCACAGAAAGTTGCACGAAACAAAAAGAGAAGTTAAAGAATGAAACTCAAAAAGAGGAGGTATTAATTTATTAGGCCACCTTCTGACTTCTTCATGACACAGCCATGAAGAGTGAACATTGCCTAGTGAACTGGTAGCTTTTTCTCTAACGTGTGTTCTCTCAAGATGGATATCTTTATACTGAGATATGCCTAGAGTTTGCTACAAAGCTGCCATGCAAGTTCAGCTTATCCTAGTGGCGTTCTCTCTGCTTTTTCTGCATAAGTAGTACTTCATCCGTCTCATTTTATCTGGCAGGGATTAGTAATCAATGAAATACTTAGGGGAGTTTCGACTGTTTAACTGAGCGTGGAGTTCAAGAAAAAAATGAGACTTTTGAAACTTGTGATCTTAAACATGTTATGACACTTCATGGCTATTAAAACATGCCATTAAGGCTAAAAACTGAAAGGTCAAAGTTATTGTTTCCAAGTATAGAAAGGTATAGATTTTTCTGGAATATATTAGAAAGGAAAAAGTGCCACATAAAATGGAATGAAGGGACTACTCAGTGGAAGTCTTATTCAAATCCATTCACAAATTATAATAGTGGTCTCTCCATTTTTTCAGCACAAGCTCACTTTAACATAACATCTGGCATACTGTCAAATGTTTTAGTTTAAAAGCCTAGAAAAATAATCATGTATTTTAGTGATTGAACAAAAGAATTTGCACAATTTCTTAGAATTGAATTCGCATATGTTTTCCTTATTTCAATTTATTGTCAACATCGATCTTGGTTGTCCAAACTTGGAACATATCAATATGTGAATAATAAAGTGCATCACTATTAGTTCACTTTCTGAAAAAATCAATTCTCTTTTTTCTTATATTTTTATTATGACACCAAATTAATTCAGTATCAGATGTGTAGATTTTAACTTGGTAGCCGTCATACCAAAATGTACTTCCAGGGATGGGCAGGTCTTTCTCCTTAGTTGCCGTATGTAATGCTTGTAGAAGGCACTTGTCTAAGAGTGCGTCTACCTCTTCAACAGACAAGGAATGTTGTCCCACAGTATTTGATTCGTCTACAGAAGCTTCTGCAACCTTCAACTCGCTTAGATCATTAGTAAGCTGCACAGAAATTTCATCTGCTCCGTCACTCTGTGTAGTAGAAGGATCCCGAACACCTGATGAATCTGCGTCAGCATCAATCACTTCTCCCAGGTCTTCATTGTTAGTCACATTTCTTGGGTCAATTGAAGGATCAACACCACTTGAATCAGATGCCCTACTACTCAACGACAGAGCAGGATCTTCAAACACGACGTCTTCTAGAAAACCAGCATTTGGTACATGACAATTTTCAGCAGATTCCCTGACCAAAAATCCAGAAACAGGTGACCTCTAGAAGTTGTACAGATTTACATTACCCGTTTTCAAAGAAAGAAGTTGTACAGATTAAAACTAACAATGTTAACTTTCTTAGTAGGCCTTTGGACATAAAATTAGTTGAAGTTTGAAAAATATAGTTTCTGAAGAAGTTGAAAAATGGAATTTGGAAGTTGAAGTCGTTCCTGGACATGCATTTCACTTGAAATAAAGTTACAAGTTTTTAAAAGTTCATATTCAAAAACTCATTACATTCCATAACCAAAGTACCAAACAATGAATAGAAATAAAAAAATTTATGTCCAAATGGTTCCTTGGTCCCTACCAAAGGGTATCTCGATAGTAATGACATATTTTTAAGGCCTTTCCACGCAGACCAGCTTTTAAAGCTTCTGTACTACTCATGGTAGTTGTCCCCACCTGTGGAACAAAAACCAACATACTTCAAATTAACTAGTTATCCAAACAAAGAGAGAAAACCTCTGAGGTTCCATAAACTTACAGCTATTGCGGCTGGGTTTCCAGGAACCTTCACTGCCCATGGCTCCCCAGCAGAAAACAGGGGAAATCCTTCAGAAGGTATACTGATGCCAGGGAACATTAAATCTGCCCCTCCAAGCATAAAACGGGAAACTTCACCCCCTTTTAGCACAAAAGCAGGCAAAAGTTCTGGGACTCTCCAAAGAGCATAAACTGTACTCACCACATAGAAGGGAGAAAAACAAAATGAAAAGCACATCTAATTAAGGAGGATGGTAAAGTACTAAATTCTGTCTGTCAAAAAGCAATCAATCACGTAGCTACTATGTAGAAAACACCTAAAAGGCCCTTCCTACTAATATTTAGAAAAGTCAATCACCAAAAAGAACCAGTTAATATACTGCAAAAGGGAGAGTGTGAAATCACTGCTTCATAAAACTAAAACCCAAAAGTGAAACATCAGAAGCACTTTCCCTCAGCCAAAAGGCAAACACCATTGAGTAGTTTTTAAGGATCAACTAATTAATCAATAAACTATGAAAAAAAACCAAACTGGTAAGGGTCTGCTATACTGTTAGGGTCATTTCATAGGATGCATTAGAAAAAATAATACATACATTGGCTTTGTGTATCACTATTACCTACACTTTTTCAACCTTGTTGTACACTCTGTTTGGTATTATGCCATGTACAATTAATACATGGCAAAGCATGGTAATGTAAGGGTTATTAATGCATGGCAAAAATAATACATGCATTGGCTTTATGTATTACTAATACCTACACTTTTTCAACCTCATTGTACGCTCTGTTTGGTATTATGCCATGTACAATTAATACATGGCAAAGCATGGTATTGGCAATGTAAGGGTTATTAATGCACACATCAGCATGGTTAAAAATACAAATTGACCCTCAACTTTTTCCACATCCGTTTCCCATATTTTGTAAACAAATAACTTTATTTAAAATTAAGCAATGCATGTTAATTTTAATACACCAAACCAAATAGTGGATAAGAAATAATCGCGCACAACTAACTAATACCAGCATTACTAATGTTGACACCACTAATACACCCTATTCAACACTGTTCTTATCCACCCTACCAAACAATCCTGAGGCCACTATATTCTAACTGATTTTATTCCAACAATTAAAAAAAATGTCATTTATGAGACAAGGTAATAGGTAAGGAGATATATGGAACCTGTAGGGAATATATCATGGCCTCGTCCATCTGCATCAAAGAACATGGGACAATCACCCTCCAAACCATAAACGAGTACCCGATTTGGATATTTCGAAACAGCTAACTCCGCCTGCGCATCAATCAATACACAAGGATAAAGAAAGTTAAGAGTTAGTACTCCGATCAGTGCAAATGTGCAACACAATGAAAAGGGTACCTTGGGAGGAAGTAAAAGGTCGACAAGGGCATCAGAGGCATTCGAGAAGCGCTCTCTAATAGTGCGACGGAGCTTCTTCCGATCGGCGCCAGAAAGTCGCTGGTGAGACTTGGCGTCCACTGCCTTCTTGAACATTTTTCTCCAACTAATATGGTGGCTGAACAGACCTTCAACAAGACTGAGGGAGTCGTTCCGCTTTTTCTTAGCCCCTTTAATTATGGTGACCACCACCTCTTTGCCGTTTTGCCACATAGACACATCATATAAATTTGGAGAGAGTATATTTTTTAAAAAATATTTAAATTATTAATTATTGTCATTAATGGTATTATTTTAGGTCGTTGTAAATAATATATATTATTATTTTTATTTAGATTTTTGTAGCATTGATATAATTTGAACAGTTGATTAAAATTTTATATGCTTTCTTAAATAACGTAAGTTGTTAATTATTGTGGTTTAAATAATATATTTTATGTAATTTTTAAATATATGATCGAATAAATTAAGTTGTTAACTATTTTAATTTGTAGTTCTATTAACGTAATATAACAGATTAAAAAGTAAATTAACACGAACTTTAGTCGAGGAAGGGCCTATATATTTATCAAAAAACAACTTTGATCGTAAGAATAGAGTTTCAGACATGTCGTTCAAGAGCATTGTGTTTAAGTCTCTTATATATAGGAAACTTCTACTATTTTTCAAATTTCTAAAATTATCTTATCTTGAAGAGTATTTTTTATGAAATCAATTTATATTTGGATAATAATTTTTTTAAATTAAGTAATAATTTGTCATGACCCAAATTATGACTCGTACGGGCACCTATATCTATCTACAAAGGAGAACTCTTACCACTAAATCGACTATAATGCGAAAGATTCTTTAATAATCTTTAGAAGACTTAGCAAATCTTGAGTGAAACTATCATTGAATTCCCAAGATCTAGTCTAGACATGTATAAGGGCATCCTAAATACAGAATAAACTGATAGAAATGAATGACCCAACTTATATTTGGAATGAAGTGCAGAAGTCGACATTAAATACTTGTCGTCACATCTAGTAATGTCAAGCTAACCTGCAATATGTCTATATCCAAAAAAGGATATAGTAAAAATAAGGTCAATACAAACACACGTACTGGTAGGCATCATTGGGCGACCTAGATTAACCCATGAAACATAAAGCAGAAATCAATAAGATAATCATGTTATTTGAAATATCATATTTACTTATTTACTATTGTCACTATATTACCTCATCAAGCTTACAACTTTAACTACTTTTCTCAATTCAACTCGTCAAGGTCCTTCACTGCTAGCACTTAGTTGCGTAGTTAACAACATTTTTAATAAGTACTTTTTCAGCACTATTTCACTTGAATCATTCCTTTATTCACATTACTACCTTTATTATCCACACACCGACAGGGTCATCCCAATAACCAATCAAGTCAAATAAGATTATAAAATAAAGATAAACACCCATTAACGTATTATAAAACAAAGATAAACACCCATTAACCTATTCACACTTGGAAACTATTATGAAAGCAAAACTCATCAATTGAGTAAATACTCTTTAACAAGTATCATCAATCAACTTTATATCAGGCTCATAGATCAAGTCAATAAAAGCACATAACATGTAAATATAAAATTCACCATCTCAAGTAATTATATCATCAGTCAGTCTCAAGGATTAACATTAAATAGAAAATTCATATCAATTCAATCGCAAAATAAATCAATCAAGTGGATTCACTTCCAATCTTTCTTTTAAGCTTTTTTTATTAGAATTTTTTAGTATCGTATCTGTAATGACCCTCGTGGTTATTTATGATAAATATATGATGTTTTGTATTCTAAAATATTTTGGTAGTTGTCCCAAGTCATTTATGACTTGCTGGGACCGACAGTTCGGATCACTGGCAACTCAGTCGAGAGATATCTCAAATTACCTAATTTAGAGCCTAAAACTAAGTACTCATTGACCAAAGTCAACTTTCTTTTAAAACGATCTCAAAATTTAATTCTGACAGTTCCATTAGCTCCGGAATACCAAACAAAGTCAAGATTTACCTTAAGTTTGGGGTTTGGAGGTTTCGTTTGGAAGTTGTGCGAAATTGTGAATTTTAGTTAAGTTATAGCCTAAAGTGGAGCTTGAGTGGTAATTTGAAGTTCGAAATGTCAAATTGGAATTCTAAAGCTTCCAGCAGCTCCGAAATGATGATTTTAGGCTAGGTGAGGTGTTGGTATAATTTATGGGCTTGTCGTTGCATTTTCGAGTTGTTAGTGGAGAAATGCATTTTTAGCTCCTTTTGGTTTGAGGGGTCATTTTGAGTAAACGACCTCAGACTTCAGTTTCGTTGATTTCGTTGAGTCCTAAATATCGTTTCCATGTTGTTTGCATATTTGAAATGTCAAAATTGGACTATATTTGATCCCCGAACCCCCAAGCGAAAATATAAAAATGTGCAGATTTGGCCTGCAGTTGGTGCAGGCCAAGGTACTCTACACGATTGCGGGACCCTTTCACGCGATCGTGATGACCAGTAAAACTCAAGCATGTGCGATCGCAGACTAAGCCACGCGATTGCAAAAAAACAGGAAACTATTCTACTCGATCGTGGGCAGTCTCACGCGATCGCGATGGCCAAGAATTATCTCTACGCGATCGCGGCTATGAGCCACGCGATTGCAATGAGCAATTTGACTGGCAATTATATAAACTCCAGCTGCGACCCATTCATGTTTTTACTCAATCAAAAATACGATTTTCCTCCGTTCCAAAATAAAAACCCTTCTCAAACACCATTCCAAGACCAAAGAAATTTGTCTCAACGCTTTTCACCAATTTCTACACGAATTTGGGTAAGTTTTCTTCTCTTC
>JBDJHY010000008.1:1251201-1265459 GCA_039654485.1 Withania somnifera | reverse complement strand
TATATCACTCATTAAAGTACTTTATAATAAATAAAATTATCGTTTTAATTTTCTCTCTAATTATTATATTATAATATTGAAAATTGACTTGTTAGCAGTAAATTTTCAAAAGTTTGAAAAAAATTGACTGCAATCAAAAATAAATATAATTTTTTTTATTAATGGATCTTGTGAGTAAAATTTCGTGACTCTCTTGATTCTTTTCTCCTAAACTTGTAAATGATATGATGGTCATCGGTAGTGTGTTTCTTGAATCAATGGATGACTTGGATTCATAGAGATGTGTTTGATCTCCAATAATATTAGTCAATACTTCGTTGTTTTTGGTGAATTTCCGAGAAAAACTCAATTGACCACTCTTTGGAAAAACTTTTTAGTTGATGGTGTCCTTTCTCCAATGCTTGTTTTATGATCCTTAGAAGGTGTCTCTACCCTCTTTATAGTTGTAGGAGGTAGGTAGGTCTCTTGTGGTTGGTCGAAACATGTCATTTTGACACTTGGTGACTTTTGAAAGGTTCTTCATTTAACCTGGATTGCTACACTGATGGTTTCATCTTGTTGAACTTGACAGGGATGCCGTTTTACCTCAACATGTGGCATGGTTTTGGATTCAAGTTGTAGTGAACTTTGAATTTGAATTTAATAAAAGTAGACTTATTAATTTGTTAAACTCAGATTAATTATTCAACCCAAAATGAACATGGATTTAATTTCAATTTTTGTATGAATTTGACCCATTAAAATTTACATGACTACAAATGCCCCTTACTTCAAGACTTGTCGAGGTGTAGGCTTGTCGAAACTTTGGCGACGAGGCTTGAAGTATTCATGAATACATTCTCACTTTTGTGACTTCAAAAGTAATTGTCCTTATCGGCAAACTTCATCAAAGCGATAATAACTTCTATATTCATGATCCTGTTTTCAGACTTAAGACATAAACTTGATAGTTTTTTTCCTGATGAATGTAAAAAAAACAACTTTATATGATTCTAAAACTGTTGCACATTGGACAATATTGAAGTGGAAGGACCATGTCTTCCAAGTTAAAAAAAATCTTTTTGGTGGTTGAACCCAAATAAAAAAATTTAATTTGAACTTTTGAACAATATTATTTTTTGGTAAAGAAAAATAAAATCTTTACCAAAGAAACTCAATAAATATGGTAGTCCTTCAATTTTAAGCTCTAGCTGTTTGGTAATTTGCATCCTGACATGGATTCTCCTCAATTATCATGGAAGAAAAATCCTTTAATGATTCACCTTAATTCACACCCATATTTACGAATAACATAGTCACCTCATATGCTCTAAATTAAGGCATTCTTCTTTTCTTAATTTATTGGTTAATCCTTTTCATATTGACATGATCTTGAAAATGGGAGGTAATTTTAATAAAATCAAATCATATTTTCTTCTTCAAATTTCACCACAACTTTCCTTATTAAAAAAACTAGAATTATACCAAAGAATCTTTACATAATCTCCTCTAATGTACAAAGAATTCACAAATATTCAAAGACTATAGAGAAAAACTTTCTTCTATTTTTAGGTGTATGTGTATAGCTGCGAAGTTGCCTCCTCGCTTGATCATTCTATCAAATCAAAAGACCTAGATCATTGCCCTATTACATTAACTTAGACCAAAGTATACTTTGAACTTTCTCTAAAGTAACTCTAAAGTTCATTTAGCAGCCTGTTGTTTCTCGTTCACTCAAATTTGTGCATTTGTGAACTCATATCTCACTGTAGAAAAGCTGAAATCACAAATCATTTACATTTTTTTTCAAACTACAAATGGGGAATTTTAACTTAACGTATTGCAGTGAAGTTCTTCCTGTGTTTCTATAACAAAAATTTTTATTTTTTCAAACTCAACTTTAGATTTTTCTTGTTTCAGATTTCTCAAGCTTGTTGCTCATCTACGGATTCCTATCTCGCTATCGAAAACTGAAATTCAAGAAGTTAACTTTTCTTTTTTGGATACAAACTAGAAACAGGGAAATTATAACTTAACAAAGTTTTGCAGCCAAATTCTTCCTGTGTTGCTACAAATTTTTTTTCCAAATTCAACTTTAGATTTTATCGTTTTCGATTTCTCAAACTTATAGCACATCTGTGGATTCCTATATCACTGTCGAAAAATTAAAATTGCAATCAATTAATCCCATTTTTTTCAAACAGAGAACAAAGTTCCCATAGGATACAATAATTTTTTTTTCAAACTCAACTTTAGTTTTTCCCATCTTTAATTTCTCAAGCTTGTGTTTTTACCAAGGTAACTCTCTAATTTTTTAGGACAATATTGTGCAATCTTAATTTTCAAAAAGGACGATAATTTTTTTTGTGACTGCGAGACTCTATACCCTTGCCTTAAGATCATGGATGATAAGAAAATTCATGTGCCAAAGTTTTCAGCTTAAAAGTCCATGTTGTTACAAAGATGCTAGACACTCCCCCCCCCCCCTTCATATAAAATATTTTTCCCTTACAGACACTAAAGATGTTAAGAACAAATTCTTGAGCAAAGTCAAAACTGAAAATATTCTTCTCTTAAAGTCTTCTAACTATCAAAATATAGTTGTTACTAGTCCTCCTGACCGCAATGAGAGCTTTAATAGTTAGCGTGATCCTTCTTCGAGGTATGGTAAAGTTTAATATACATCTAGTTATTAGAAGTGGGTAGAAGATGTTTTCTCCCGCATCAAGGAGACTTTGGATTTCACCAAGACATACGATGCCATTTTTGTTTCGATGTTCAAGTATGACCAAAATGAGAATGTGCATCAGGCCTTTTATGAAAATTGGCGTCCATCTACCAACATAGTTTATACTTTCATCAGAGGGTTGTCAATATCTTTATGGAATTTAAGAACCATTGGAGGTCTTCCTGTTCTTAAATATTTTTATGTTGAATACCCTTGGCAAAGTAGTTGACACAAGTAGATGACCAAGGGAAGCCTTATATCCCAGGAAGTTGCACCTACCTATGTTTGGCACTAAACTAACTTATGAAAGGAGTCATAATGATGTCTCTTTTCATAATTTAATGAATTTTTTGTTTCGAGGATAAAAGATATATATTGAGCATATACTGAGATCTTCTAAGAACTGGACAAATTCAAGGATGAATCCTGACCCTTCAGGAAATATTGACATGAGTTTTTCACCAAGAACTGAAGAAGACAACGGCCCTTTCGTCGAGTTAGGCATGAAGGAATCACTTACAAATGAGACTTATTTAGCAGCTATCTTTTCATGTTGGCTCTGCAAATTTATAATTCCCAACAAGAAGTCTAATTATATCCGTGCTACTATCTTTAAAGTTTCCAAATTGATGGCTCATGGAGAAAAGTTTTCTTTAGCAATTTTGGTTCTTGAAAACATTTATTACGGTCTTAGAGAGATCTCCGCCTCTTAAAACTTGGATGCTTTTAGTGCACTCCTTCCTATCCATTATGTATATGGAAGGATAGGTGAATATTTTGAAACATATTACCAAGTTTTCTGACTTCAATGAGGAGTGAAAATGTGGCATATTTCTGGAGAAAAATGAAAAAATATTTTGATTTTATTGATGCTCACAAGTTATACAAGTGAATGTGCATAAACTCCCTTATTTGGCCTTGCTACACGGAAAAGAGCTGAAATATCAAAGATAGTGAAAAAATTTCAAACTTCTGGAGTGATTTCTTGATAGAGCTTCATTCAAGTTTTATCACCTTGAGTCATTATGATGATCTGATTGTGGAACCTTATAGCCCTCACCGATTTGGTCAACAATTTATATTCTATCAATATATTCCTAATGTTCTTATACGGTACCATTATGACAGTTCCTGCTAGTTTTGGTGTAGCTCTGGGATTATTGTTTTTACCTCGATATCTCATTAAAGATCATTATACCAATATTTCCATCGAACAAAGGGCCTTCAATGACTTGTGGGTTTTCAGGCTAGTGTCTATTCCATCGAGAGAGTATGTTGAGGCAAAGCACCCACATTATTTTGAGAGGTCTAGAAAAAATGACATTCCCCCATCAACCAAAGAAGACCAATGTCATTTAAATGTTCAATGAAAGGCTTCTCATTCTTCCAAGTCCAAGTTAACTTTGAGCAATCTTTCGCAAACTGTCGAAGTTTCTTCCAAGTCCAAAACATTAAAGGACAAGGATCCATAACTGGACAAAGTAGATAAGCTTTCTTCATCGACCCCCAAGATAGCAGTTGCTACCAATTCTAAGGAGATCAACGTTTCTCAAAAAAGAAAGAAGTCTTCCAGCTCATCTAAAAAAGTTGTTAAAAAATCACCAAGCATCATGCCATTTTTGTGGTGGCATATCCAAACCATCAGTTCCATCCAATGGTGTTGGAATCACTAGAATAAGCTCTAACTCAAATGAGAGTGATGCTAGTAAAGAACAATATTAGAAATGTCTGAAGAAAAAGCCTAAGGATTTCGACAATCAATATTGTGAGTTTGTCGATTTGTATTCTATTAGCATTAATACCATGATCTTCAAGGATGGTGCTATTGGATCAGCATGACATTGAATGAATTAGCCCAACGAGTGAAGTTTTATTTCTTTAATATTTCACTTTGCTTGCTTCTTTACTCAACTATCAACTCTAATTATTTTTTTCAGTTGGGTATTGGTAAAGTTTCCAGTAATATATTTGGCGATGATATGTTTGAGGATTTCATTACAATTTTGAATCTCTCTGATGTGATGAAGAGTTCTCACCTCTCTCTTGATGACGCCAAGGAGCGAGCTTCAAATGAACACCCGTCAACAAAGCATATTGCCCCTCTTTTCGAAAGTCTTGACCTTTCCCAACCCCTGCAGCATGTTGCTTTGAATTTTGAACTGCAAGAGGTTTTTTCCAATTTTAAACTTTTGTATCTCTGGGACACAGCATACCTTTTGTGAATAGATTAGTTAATTCTCTTCTAAGTCTTCAAAAAGCCTTAAAGAGTTGGAGAAAGTTATTGCCTTGATCCATAAAGGTATTTGAGAAGTTAACATCATTGACCTTTCTCTTTTAGAGGTTCTAATTGAAGATTTATTCAATAAATATGGAGGTTATGAGGGTGTGAGGTCGTCTATATCTTATAAGATGAGTAAAGATACTCACCAAAAGATACTTTTAGCTGTGCAACAACACATTTATACTGCGAATGAGAAAAAAACCAAGGTGGACAAGCAGCTAAGAGATCTCCAAATGATCCTAGCAAAGATTGAATAAGAGTTGGAAGGCTTGACTGCTAAGAATAAAAAGACTAAGATACTTCTTGAGGAACATCAAAAGAAATTGGCCAAAAATCAAGACAGTATCATCGCCATTGAAGATGAGCTTCATGCCATTAAGAAGACTAAACCAATGTTTGTAATAGATATAGAAGAATCAACCAAATTTAAATAAGGATGTTGAGACAAGTCGCCAACAGATTCATAGCTTTAAACTCCTACCATAATTTTAAATTCCTTCATATAAACGTCTTTTTTTTAACTTTATTTTGACGTAGTGAAAGCCCTACTTTGATAATATCTTTTCAAATGCCTTGTTTTACTTTCCATCTTTGATCATTTTTCTAGTTTTGAGCATCCACTGTAGAAAAATCATAACCTAGAGTAAGAATATCGAAACCACGAGATTCTTGTTCCATTGGAAATCTAACTCGCGGATCAAATATATATATATAAATCACAATAAAAAATATCAGGATTTATACAGATATTGTTTTCAATCTTAGCTAAAATTCAGCCTTGTTCAACTTTTTAGCTTTGAGTGACGTGATATAGAATCTATAATTAGGTGTAGAAATGCCAAAATCATGAAATGTTTGTTTTATTAAAAATATAACTCATGGAAAGAAAAGATACGTTAAAATCATAATCAAAAGATCTTTGTATTTGTGCATATATTATTCCCAATATCATCTCAAATGCAGCCTCGTTTAACTTTTTTTTCCATCTTTGAGCGTCCATAACTAGGTGTAAGAATCACAAAATCATGAGACTCTTGCTTCATAGTGAACATAAATCAATGGCTATAATATCTATAAAAATCATGACCAAAAGCTCTCCAGATTAATACATATAACATTTCAAAGTCAACTCGAATTCTGCCTTAACTTTTAAACTTTGAGCGTTTGTGGGAGAAAAATTCATAACTTGAAGAAGGAGGCTCTAAATTATAAGCTTTTTTTGTTGTGAAGATTGGTACTATAATATGTGTAAAAATCACGATCAAATACTTTATTTATTTGTATAGATACGTCATCGAAGCTAGTTCAGTTTGGAATCTGAAAGTTTGCTTCACAAGTTTAGGCGACTCATGTAAATGAAAATTCATAACTAGCATAGGAGTCTCTAAATTGTAAGATGTTTATTCTTTGTGAAGAAGACTCCAAGAACTACAATATATATAAAAATAATGATCAAAACATTTGCAGATTTTACACATATGCCCCCAAATTTAGTTTAATTCAAAATAAATGATCTATTTCAAAATTCTAGATGGTTTTGGTACAAAATTCACAACTCAGCATAGGTGTTTCTGAATCATGAGCTGTTTTTTTTATTGTGAAGAGGACTTCTGGTACTATAATATATATCTATATAAATCATAGTCAAAAGACTTTATACAAATATATCTTCAAATTCAGTTTAGTTTAAAATCTGGAGATCTGTTTCACAAGTTTAGGCAACTCAAGTAAAAAAATATAACTCGGTGTAGGAGTCTTTGAATCATAAGACATTTTCTCGGTTGTGAAGAGTACTTCTGGTACTACAATATATGCAGAAACCACAATCAAAGACTACATATTTTTATAGATATATCATCAAAATCAATGTAATACGGAATCTAAAGGCCTATTTCACAAGTTTAGGCGGCTCATGTAAAAATCTATAAGTCGGCAGAGAAATCTTTGGATAACGAGCCATTTTTTTTCTATAAAAAGAGGATTCTAAGGACAACTATATACATAAAAATCATGATCAAAGACATTATGGATTTATACACATATAAGATTGAAATTGAACTAAATTCCACCTATCTTAACACTTATCCTTTGCGTGTCTGCGGAAAATTTGATGAAGGAATATCTAATCTTGTGTTATGTATGTCACTTTAAAGAGCTATGATGATAATAAGTTCATGACACGACCCTGTTTTTTTAACTCGTGCGACTAAACTTAGAGTAAATACTCCAAGTTGCCTACGTACCTTGATGAAGAGGATTAAGTCATAATGTAATTTAGGAGGATAAGTTTTTTTTGTGTCCTAATTTTTTCCTAAGCCGTATTTTTGGAGGTCCTGGTGGAATTTTTCTTTTTTTTTTGGTTTTTATAGAGTTTTAACTAATGTAGGAGTAACGTACAGTTTATATTTGTGCTTTAAGGAGTGCATACCACCTTTATAGGAAGTACTGCTTTAGGAATTTGTCATTAATTGGACAAACTCTTATGCTATCTTTATCGATAATTTTGTATGCGCCGTATGAATATACTTCTTTCATATCATACGGCCCATCCCATTTTGATGTGAACTTGTCACCGATGCGTCTGTTGAGGATTATAGATCTTCAAACTACTAAGACTAAGTCTCCTACTTGAAATGGTCATGATCTCACCTTCTTGTTAAAAGCTCTAGCTAGTCGAGCTTGATAACATTCCAACTTTTGTTTTGCTTCTAACCTTTTCTCATCTAATGGCTCAAATTCGACTAGACGAAGTTGAGTGTTACTTTCACTCATTATTACTTCTTGGATTTCTATTCACAATGATTAATTTTCTGCTCCAATGGAAGGCCTACTTCCACGTCGTACACTAAGGAATAAGGAGTCGCTTGTGCAGCAGTTATGAAGGTTGTCCTATAGGCCCACGAAACCTCACAAATTCTCATGCCAATCCTTTTTTTTTCAATGACTTTATTCAAT
Organism: Withania somnifera; assembly: GCA_039654485.1. Classification (NCBI taxonomy): domain Eukaryota; kingdom Viridiplantae; phylum Streptophyta; class Magnoliopsida; order Solanales; family Solanaceae; genus Withania; species Withania somnifera. Next base: position 1,257,516 of record JBDJHY010000008.1, on the reverse strand, counting down.
AAGTTACTAAGTGTCTTGTTAAAAACATTAGCAAGGAAATTGGTAGGTGCATCATACATTGACGACTTATGTTGCTTAAAACTAAACTTCTCGCGCAAACCCCTCATGAAATTATTGTTTAAAGCATTCCATTACCAGTAATTATGCGTCTTGATATGCCATACCTAAAAAATATGTTGGATTTGATAAGATCAACAACATTTTCATTCTCTACTTCTTTCAAATGGCACGTCTTCAGCCCATCTTAGAAAGTAAGCAATAGCAGCCAAGATGTACATTTTCTCCTTTAATAACTTTAGAAAAGGTCCAATAACATCAAGTCCCCATTCGTCAAAGGCTATGAAGCTACAGTTGGATGAAGAAGTTCTAGAGGTTGGTGAATGTAATTAGCATGGGATTGAAACGCTTAACATCTTTTGGCACGATCTAGATAGTCCACCACTATTGTTGGCTAGTAGTATCCCATCCTTTTGATATAGAAATGAAGTTTGGGATGTGATCCCGGACATGAATGATATGCTCTGCAAGTTCTAGAATGTACTTCCTCCATTATTTGTTGAGCTTCTTCTTTATGAAGACACCATAGAAATATCCCTTCATAAAAGTGAAAAAATAATATTCCTTCCTAAAAGATGAATAGTGGTTCTCTTCTCTTGATATATACTTTTTTTGTGGGTCTTTGGGTAGCCTACCATTTTATAGGTATTCAATTATTGGTTGTATCTGGTCCTATTTTTCAATCACTCAAAGAAATTTTAAAGACCGATGTATCCAGGAATAACCTATCGATGACACAGATGCACTTTTATTGACTCACTCTCTCCAAGTGCCATTTTTATGGCTAAGTTGTTAAAGGCATCAACCGTGCGATTTTCTTCTCTTGGGACTTGGTTCAAAAATAACTGATCAAACCTTTCAAGCAAAAGAGCAGTATATTGATGGTATGACAAAACATCTTCCTTCTTTACCTCATAACTCCCCAAGAGTTGATTGATGATTGAATTAGATTCATCATAGATATCCAATCAAGGAATATTCATGACCGATGCCACTTCAAGGACAATAATCAAAGCTAGATATTCCATGGCTTTGTTAGAGCATGTATCACCCAAAACAAAAGAAAATAACAAGATTAGCCTTTCTGTAAATATCATCATAACGCCTGCCTCTGTACCATCTTGATGTTCAAATCCATCAAAGAACATCATCCATGTTGATAGTTCCTCAATAAACAATGCTTCTTCATCTGGAAACTCATCTAAATCTCCTATTCAGCTAGAAGAGGGTAATTAGCAAGGAAATTTACAAATGTTTTCCCTTTCACAGCCTTCTGAAATGTGGATGATATCATATTAGTTAAAAAATATAGACCATCTTGCTAATCGTCCTGAGAGAACTGGCTGAGTTATTACAAACTTTAAGGGGATCATCTCGAGAAATTAGCTTGATATTGTATGCTTCAAAATAATTCCTTAGTTTCTTTATCGCATAAAGCAATGCAAAGCATATTTTCTCAATAGGCATGTAATTCAACTCAACTTCTATGAAGGTTCAACTCAGGTAGTACAATGATTGTTCCTTTTTATTCTTATTCTCTTAAGTAAGAGTGCCCCAAGTGATTGTTTTTGTGATGCAATGTAGAGTATCAATGGCCTCCCAAGCATTGTTGCCCTTAATACATGTGTATTTAACAAGTATATTTTGATGATATCAAAAGTATTTCAACATGATTGGACCTAATAGAAAAAGGCATCCTCTTCATAAGATGGTTGAAGAGTTGACATCATCCAGCCAAGTTAGAGATGAACATCCAAATAAATGCCAAATTTTCTTGTAGACTGCGGAGGTCCCTCAGTTTCCTTAACTCAGTTATTTTCTGAATGACATCATCTTTGCAGGATCAACTTCAAATTCACGATGACGCCTATAAAGCCAAGAAACTTTCCTGAAGTAACTCAAAATGCACAGTTTAGTAGATTCATCTTTAAATTGAATTCCTCAACCCCTCAAAAACAATTTTAAGGTCTTCAAGATGGTTGCTCATATGCTTTGTCTTTACCATGAAGTCATCAATATAACATTCCACCCTCTTATGGAATATGTCATTACAAATGTTTTGCATTGCACGTTGGTAGGTGGCACCAGCATTCTTTAGACGGAATGAAATCACCTTGTAATAATATACCCCTTTTGAAGTGCGAAAGGCAGTGCATTCTTTATCCTTCGGTGACTTTCTAATTTGATTATATCTAGAAGAACCATCTATAAATGACATAGCTTCTCGCCCAGTATTGGAATTAACCATGAATTCAATTATCAAAAGTGAGAAGTCATGTTTTAGGCATTGCCCTGTTCAAGTCTCAAAAATCAATGCAGACACGTATCTGGACATTTTTCTTCTTGATAGGTACAATATTTGAGATCCATGTTAGGTACTTCATTTCTAGCTTCGAGAGTTTGTTGACCTCTATTTTGACTTGTTTTACCAATACAGGGCGAAACATGTATTGTGACTGCTTTACAGGGCATGCCTCATTTTTTATTGCTAAGCTATAAATAACTACCCTAGGAAAAAGTCATGATATTTATTTGTATGACCAAGCAAATACATAATTGTACTTGACCAATAGCTTGAAGTATTCCCCTTTTTCTTTAGATGTAAAAAGAATATTAATGAAGGTTGGGCATGGCTCTTCCGGAAAGCCATGATTTAGTTCCTTCAATTTATCTACAGTTGATCTTACCCCATCTTCTAGTTGAGGGGAACCTCTTGAATATCATTGTATGAATTGTCAAGGCATTATTATCTTCCATTGTTATATGATAGGATGTCTGTACAAAATTAGTGTCTTCCTTTTGACTTCCTTCGAGGATGGTGATGGTTTCTCCTTGTGCCTCTTTTTTTCTTATAAAAAATTAGTTAGTGAAAATAATGGTGCTCTCACCTTCAATGGGCCATTTGTGGTGATTGATAATACAAATTTCCTCTTCATATGTGATGGAAAAACACTACAGATCTTTTTATCATCAATATCTCCATTAAAACCTATTTGTTCATGCTCCAACCACCTGTTTCCTAACGATAAATTCCTTATGGTTCCCAAGCGTTGAAAGACAAAGGTCTTTGAAGTGGTGATATCTCCTCCCGTCCATTTAGAGGCTTCACTTTCATCTTTGTAACCCAATATTTCAAATACAAAGGCACAGGGTATTAATCTTTCTATGTGTTCAAATACTAAAGTTCGTTGTTATATTTTCTCATTCTCGGCTTCTTTTGTCTTTTCTATTAAGGTGCGGCGTGATGAAGCATTTTCTTTGACTTTATTAGATGAAATTAGAAGAGGCGAAAAGTTGAATCTTAAACCAACCTTAGTAGTGGAGAAACAATACCTTTACTTCCTTCCCTTTATTTAGACTCAGTAAGCCCGTGTATATTTTCACCAAGGAATTCAACATTGGGTTATCCAAGTCTCGCTGGGTTGGAGAAATCATAACTTTAGTTTTCAAAGAGCTTGAAAACCTTTTGATCAAAATGTCCTTTATCTTATCAGCTTAGATATTGTATTTGGCAGACTTAAGCGTGATAGAATGGACTTGTGCAACTAGAAAAGTCATTTTCTCTTTCAAATCTTGGAATGGTTCATGACTTATTCTTTGGGGGCTGAACTAGTTGAGTACATTCCTCTAACAAGGGTTGCCCCTTCCTTCGACGCTCACTGGAATGTAACTGGATGTTTCTTATCAACCTTTGTCTTTATATCTCCTTCAGATGGTGAAATATTTATAGAGAATTCTTCAGTTCTCTTCTAATACATCTTGACTGCGGCCCATTAAACTTCATTCTTTTCTTTTGAATCTACATCGATCGGGTTTACTTGTGTGGGTTCCTACTTACTCGATCCATAAGACTCTATGTAGAATTTCACGTTTGTAAAGAATGACTCCATTTTAATTGAAGGATTGATGTTTGCATCAATTTTGACTACTTTACCATCTTTCATATATTTTATGCATTAATGCAAAATAGATGACACCAATTTATTTTCATGAATTCAGGGACGTCCAAGAAGCAGGTTGTATAATGTCTTGGCATCTATAACATGAATTAAAATGTTTGATTTCATGTTACCAATGGACAATCCTACAAGGAACTTTCCCATGGTTCATTGTCCTCCTTGATTAAAACCTTAGATCGTTAGTTTACTTTTGAACAATTCATTAATGGAGATTCTAAGCCTTTTGACATCATTTTCAATATGATGTTGACTATTGAATCATCAACGACCAATATACTATTAAGATATTTTCCCGAATAACTCCTACGAGAATCCAAGGCCTATTATGTAGCTTATACCCCAACAATAAGTCATGATTCGTGAAGATGATTATAATAATACATGGTGCAACATTTTCATCAGCATGATGTTCTCATGCTATTATAGGAATAAACTCTTTTTGGGTTCCTTTCATTTTATTTGTGCTTGAATTACATGTGTTGCACTGACTTGGCTACCTTGAAGAAATTTTTTAGGAAAGAATTCATGTAATGTAACAAGTTTGCGAACCTTCTGCAATAAGAAACCATTAATTTTCTAATGGGTACAATATTTTATGTCTTTTGATGGTGGTAGTTAATTAACATCACTCATCATTACTCTTGTCTTAGGAAGTCGCGTCCTTAAACTGCTTGATGTCTTCACTTTCTATGAGTAACCAAAGGCCAACCACCATCTTCATGCTCTTTAGGGTACTCATCCATCTCTTGTGATCCTTCTATATTTTTCTTCAAAAAATAAACTTTGACGGGCTTGAAACTACTAAATTGCAAAAAGTTGGTGTTAGACAAAGTCTGCGACCTTAAACACATAATTTACTTAGGATCTACACTAGTATGATTTTCCTCCACTATTTTATCTATGTTAGTGATGATTTTTCCTTCCCTAACTAGCATCACAATTTTCTCTTTCAAGACAAAAACATTTAATTATCGGGTGACCAGTGACACGATGAAATATGCAGTATTTAGGATCACCTACTTTATGGATTTTATCATGCCTCTTTGATTCAGGAAGGTCAATGAATTTATTGTCTAATAACTCATCAAGAATCATAGGCACGTCTAAATCTGGGAATGGGTAAACCTTCGCTTCTACCTTCTTCAAGGTTCGACGACGTTTCTCCTTCTTTGGATATTAACTCGAGGCTTTCTCCTCCTTTAGTTTTTTCTTGGTTGTGAACTTCACAAATGTTGCTTTCACTGACATAGATTCTTTCGTTTGTACCTTTAAGGTCATACCTTTCTTGAACTTGTTCTTTTCTTTTGTCAGATTAGCAAAGGAACTGCCTTTCCATGACTCACGATGCTTAAACCCTTGTCATGTGCTTGTGTAGAAAGTTCTTCAAAAGTATGTGGTTTGATTCCTTATAGTATGTATAGAAGTCCCCAGTGAATTCCTTGAATGTACATTTTCACAGTAGATACTCTAGAAAGATATTCTCTACAATCCAAGCTAAATGATCTCCAGCGATTGATGTAATCTACCACAAGCCCATACTTTCTTTGCTTATTTCCATTCAACTCTATCATGCTTACATTTTTTATGAGTACTATAAAAGTGTTTAAGGAATTACTTCTAAAATTTATCCTATCTATCGATGGACTCGTGTTTCAGGTCGATATACCACTCGAATGCATTACCTTTCAGCTAGCGAGCGAGCGAACTGTTTTACCAAAAGGTCACCATGTGTTCAAGCATTGCTAAAAGTTTCAACAAAGTGAGAAATGTGTTGCCTCATATTCCTTTGCAATTAATTTATTTTAGCTTTGAGGGTTAATAGTTCATTGGCATGGCTAGATAATTGACCCATCTGGTATATAGATTCAAGTAGTATAATGAACTTTTCGGCACTTCACCATATTGATCCTTAATGGTTTTTGTTATAATATCTGACAATTGTTGGAATGATAATGTTGTAATTAAATAGATTGTTTCTCCTTTTGAGCTTTATACTTTGCAAGAGATTCTTCTACATCCTTATTATGTGGAGTGAAGTTAGGCGGGTAAGTGGGGGTGTGACTTGACTCTCCAGGTATAAAGGCCTCCAACTTGTTCATGAGTTGTGCAATATGAAGGTTTTTATCATCAACAGACTTCTTCAAGGCTTCAATAGTTTGTCCTTCATTGCAAACTTCTCTTCTGTGTCAGTTAAGTCAACCATCAAAGCATTGACCTTCGTTGAGATTGAAGATTCCATTGAATCTGCATATTCACCAAAGTTGGAGCCAATTTGTAAAAGTTTTCCAAAGAACATGGG
>JBDJHY010000008.1:1212115-1229120 GCA_039654485.1 Withania somnifera | reverse complement strand
GGAATTATGATAAATTAATGGTCTTAGGGGCAATGTATATCCAATTAACGAAGAATTATACGAAAATAAATGAGTTATGTGATGATTTTTTCAACCCCAAACTTTAGGCCATTAATGGTTGAAAACTAACAAACTAAGGAAGAAGAAGAGAAGGAAACTTACCCAATTTCGTATAGAATCAAAGGGAATGTTGGAAGGACCTTCCTTGATCTTGAATGGTTGTTTGGGGAAGTATTTTCTCCCTACAACTAGAGGAATCATATTTTTTGCTGAATAAAATGTAAAGGGTCGCTGCAGGAATTTAAGTTGCCAGGCGCACTTCATCGCGATCGCTCGAGGTTGGCTGCGATTATACTGAAGAAAGTTACCAGGCTTCATGATCGCACTGAAGGAAAATATAAGGCATTGAGATTGCATGAAGGGATTACGATCATGAAGAAGAATTTCTTAGAACACATCGCGATCGTGCCTAGGTGACCGCGATCACATAGAAGAGGAACTTTGTTCATCGCAATCGCATTAAGGAGTTCGCGATCACGCTGAAGGAGTACCTGCTCCATTTGAAGATTTCAGCTACAATTTTCAAAACTTCTACCCCAGGGTTCTGGGACTTAGCGGAGTCTAATTTTTTCAATCCAAATATGTAAACAGCATGGAAATGACATTTCAGACTTAATGGAATTGATGAAACTAAAATCCGAGGTTGTTTACATGAAATGACTCCTCAAACCAAATGTTGTCAAAACTACACTTCTCCATCGACACCCCAAAAATGTAATGACAAGTCAAAAATTGTACCAATACCTCACCTTCCTAAAATCATCATTCTAAAGTTACTGGAAGCATCAGAATTCCGGCCCGACACTCCGAACATCAAATTACCACTCAAGCTCCTTTTTAGCCTTTAAACTTAACTAAAATCCACAATTTTGCATAACTTGTAAATGAAACCTCCAAAACACAAAATTAAGGTCAATCGTGACTTTGTATTATATTTTGGAGCTAACAAAACTGTTAGAATTAAATTTTGAGATCGTCTTGAAGGAAAGTTGACTTTGGTCAACGAGCACTTAAATTTAGGCTCTAAAATAGGTAATATGAGATATTTCTCTACCGAGCCGCTAGGAATCCGAACTGTCAGTCCCAGCAAGTCATAAATAATTTGGGACAACTGCCGAAATGCTCTAGAATACAAAATGTTGCGTATTTATCATAAATTACCATGAGGGTCATTACACGTATGCAAGGTTGAGAGACTACATAAATGTCATATATGGATGGAGGGGTTTTGGTATCAACAACTATTACAGGCAGATACAAGGGATGTTATGTCATAAATATGTTACAGATGGATGTAGGGGCTACTATATCGCAAGACTATACTAATGGTTGTAAGGACCGCCTGATTTGATTTGACAAAAATGGTTACAAAGGCCATCTTGTTCAGTGGTTACAAGGGTCGTTGTGTCTTTATCTTCAAGAAAATCATTATATCCAAACATAGGGATAGGAAAAGATGGAATTTTCTCTAAGGATTCATCATACGTGGAGGTGTTGTAAGAAACCCGTCTCTCCATGTCGAATTATGTAATCACTAACAATTTTGCTTTAATTTTTCATAGAGCATCTGAGAGAGGATGAAATTCTCAAATGAAAACTACTAGTGTGAATCACTCTAAGATATACATAGAACTGCAAGAAACTTCATTAAAGTCAAGTTGAAAAGTGATGACATATGAAGATATTCAAGCCATAAGAAAATCCTAAAAATGGTCATACTTAACCCATGAAAAACTAGAAGAGAGAAACGTCCACTAGAAAAATTATCTCTCTACCCTGAATAGATTTACTATTAACAAAGTTTGTTTCAATCTTGTTGAGAGCATCCATTAGAATGAAAATCTTAAAAATAAAGATACAAGCATGGACTACTCCAAAATGGACAAGCACAATATATTTGGAGAGGAATGTCAAACTCTTTGGATGAAAATTGAGAGTGATTTTTTCATGACCCAATTTATCAGGTTATCAGGGCACCTATAACCCACTGTAGGTGAATCACCCAAAAAGAATTAAAGGAAGAGTAAAAACTAGTACCCGAAGATAAATACATGTATATATAAGGAAAGTATAAGAGAAAGTATAATACAATCAAAGGAAATTCGAAACCTGGTTTCTAGTACATGAGTTATTATAAGTAAACTGTCATGAAATTACAAGGTCTAAAAGTAATAAATGTATCCATCTCCAAGTGTACAAAGAGACAAAATATGAAAATAAAAAAGGTAAAAGTAAGTTTTGGGAGTTGGAAGCGATAACCTTAGATAGATTAAATCAGCAAAAACCAGAGAATCATCAGTGACCACGTGTACTCGGGTATGCACCAGAAAGATGCAGAAGTGTAGTATGAGTACCAAAAAGCCAACAAAATTAGGTTCCCAATAGCCATCATCGTCCAACTAGGACCATACAAGAAATAAAAGCATAAAATAGACAGATAATCAAATACAGGTCATAAAATCAAATAAGTTGAGCAAACACGAAAAACTAAATAACAAGATACAGGCAAGTAGATACCCTAGAAATCTAGCTAAAAAGTAATAAAGACTCAGGCAAACAAAGATGAGAACAAACCTCAATCCATGCTCAACTAACAAGAAATAATAGAAAGTAACAAATATGGTTGTATACCGGTAACCTCAAAAAAAGGAAAACAAATGAAAGAAAACTACTAAGAAGTCATGAAATAATATTAAGAATGATGGGAGACCAAAGAGTGAAGTCAGAAATTAACAATAAACGAGTACAATAATTTAAATAAATTAAAACCCCATCAAACACACATACATCTTAGGGATACAATTAAGTCAATGCGAACCCTACGACCGCCCATCTAACTAGAGAGTAAAATCAACAAACAACACTCAAGAGTAGAATATATAGAATAATATGATATGAGGTAGGACCAATGGATGGCCTTCAATCATATACCTCTACTTCCCCGTATGCCCCTCCACCAATTACCTACTAGCTCAGATCAAGAAGGTCTATAGAAGCTATCAACCTCATACTAACTCAATAAGTCATAACTATAATCGAACCCCCATAAGGTCTATCTCAAAATATCAATTCACGGTCTTCGTTAATCTAAATCAGTATAAACTCAATATGATTGTTTGGTCTTTGACGAGTCTAAGATTAGTATAAATTTCAATTTCTAGCACGCAACCTTTACCGAGTTAGAGTAGTATCTCAAAATAGTGTATATATCTTCATAAACCTTTTTTTATCATGAAGCCTGGTAAAAATTATCATTTTATACTCATTTTAGTATCATAATACTAAAAACGAGCCCACATGGTCATGAAAGATTTCAAAAAAGTTAGTGATGTTGGGATCTTGGTCATAAAAAGAAACAAACCAATGCATTAAAATATTTTTCCTGATGATTTCATGCTCAATAAAAAACAATAGCTCATAACATGTCTTGTCGGCCCTACACAGGCTCAGTCACTACAACAATCATAACCAGACAAAGTGTACAGGACTTATAAATATTTCCTAATAACCCCACCTTTTATATTCTAGAGTCAATAAAGACCACACAGGGTCACATAAAAATATTAATCACAATGCAACATGATATAGGGCATATTTATACACCTAAATGTTATTATCTATGTACTTTTTAGCTTAGTCTTGAGGATAACTTGGTGTGTTTGCGAGATTATATGAGGATAATGGTGTAAATATATTCTAAGTATCTTTTTTATAATTTTAGGAGGAATTTTCTCCAAAAAAATATCCAAAATAGAAGAATAAAGCTTAGACAAGATAACTATTCCAATCGGGCTAGTTTAGGCTTGTTTTAGTGTACTTCATTTGCATATTGTGCATTGAATGGACTAATATTTGTTATGAGATTTTGTAGGAATTTTTTGGGAATATTTTGGGTCTAAATAATGATGTAAAAAATCCACAAAGGTCAATACAAAAAGGAACAAAGTACATAAGTGCAACTAGTTAAGACTAGCTAAGCCTGTGTTTGTTTGTCTCCGAGCTATGATATTTTTGCTTTTGGGGACTCAATGGTAAGGAATGGATCCTTGTTTAGAACCTATTTTTATATTTATATGAGTTATTAAGATTATGAAATCAATATTTAATATCAATATGAATCAAAACAACAAAGAAAGCTCAAGACGAGAAGACTAGCTTAACATATGCTAGTTTGGCGTAGTTTGATTGTGTTTGGTGCATTATGGTTTATTGTGGCATGTTGTTGATTGTGTTGGATTAAATTTGAAATTTTTATTTATATTTTTTTATAACTAAATCAATAAGAAATCTTTGGAAGTGATTTCGAGTAAGTGGAAAGTTAAAGGATTGAAGAAGTTCGAAGCCGAGAAGAAATGCAATGTTTTGCACGCAGCTGGAAGGTGGATTATATTGAGTTTAAAATTTTCCATGGTGTTCTCTATAGGTGTCGAGAGGCATCCAACATATTTCGAAGCGAGTTTTCTTCTTCTAGTCCTATGCTGAGTGGGAAACTTAGGAAATTTAATCTGAATACTTAAGGGACTAGTGGGGCCCTATTTTAAGGAGTATGTAATATTAAATTAAAAGTATTATTACAGATATTTTATGGGAGAACATGTGGGTTAATAACAATACACAAATTCCCAACACTAGCTTGGGAGAAAAGCACATTCAAGGAGACCAAAATTAGGGTTCTTATTTTGTAATTTTTTTTCTCGTAATTTTTAATTTTTTATTTAAAGTGATATTATGAGTGGATAATATAATTTTTAAGGCTAATATCATGATTTCGTAATGTGTTTATAAGTTTATTTGTTAATTATCACGTGTTTGGTTGTTCTTACATTCTTTCACTTACTACTTTAGTGATTAGCTACTATTGAAGTAAATCATATTCTTGTTGTAACTATGGTTCTTTTTGTGAACTTGGAAAAGCAATTAATGAGTTATAATGAAGAACATAAGTTGTAGGATCTTCTTCTTAATCAAATAAAAACGTGATTTTCAGCTAGGATAGGAATATACCTAGAATGCCCTACTAGATTACAAAACGGGAGAAGCAAATTCATTTAGATGTGAATTACTGATCATGGTAACACAGACATTGAATTAATGTGAATAGGTGATTATAGGCTCAGAAGACCATAATCATATAATTAACCTTGTAAATTAACAACCACGATAAATAACTTAATCGTCTAGAAATCATAGCTATGCATGATTGTTAGTATGTCTTGACCCTAGTATCCTCCTTATTAATTGGTTTTATCCCAAGTTAGTACGTTAGTTTTTTTATACTTAGTTTTTACTTCAATTTCACCATATATTCATGCACAATCACTTCAATAAGTAAACAAGAACTAGTTTGGTCTAAACATGTCCTGGTGGTTACGACAACCCGGATCTAAAAAGAGTCACTATATTACTTCCTAAGACCACGTAAGCTTTCATGTGATCTTGGATGAAATAAGTAGTTGGCGACGTTTCTAGGGACTTCAGTGATTATTTATCTAGATTAGACTTTTTTGATTTAGCTTTTAAGATGTAAATAGTTTATTTTTTCTAAAGTTTTATTATTTATTTTCTTTTACTTTTCTATAAATCTTCTTGATATGTCAGCTAGGGATATATGGTGGTCGAATGATGATGATTCTTGTTGTTTTTGTGAAGGAACCCACTTGGATGGTAATTATTATGATGTTCAAAAGAGGGGGTTGTGCGCGCCTACCTAATTTTCTTAACATAATATTTTTCATAAATGTGATAGTGAGGATGACCATTTGATTGATTATCCTAACCTTTATCTCATGTATGCCACCTTTCCCCAAACCTCTATTATCAACATTCTGTTGTTTGTGAAGTTGGTAGGGCTAGTAGAGCTAGTTAGGATGAACATGAGGCTAGCCTTATGGATATGCTAAAGCAAATGATGGAAAAACAAGCACAATTAGAGGACTAACTGAATTAACAGAGGGAAGACACAAATACACTAGGTTCCACACTTATAGGGCTATAGGATAGGGATGAAACTTGTGTTGGTAAGTAAGTTACATTCTTATCCAGGGCTTAAAATGAACTCATGATAGTAGAAGAGGATGAGGCACTATTAGAAAAAAACTAGAATGAAGCAGGCATAGTTATCCATAGTTGTCTATTTGAACAAGTGCAATAGCTTGAATTTCATAGGTGTCTCCTTTATAATCTTATAACTGTGGCACCCCAACTATAAAAGGGGATATATGAGCTTAGAGTTAGAGAAATTTGGACTAGATATCCATGCCATGGAGGCCCAGTTGAATAAAACTATTTAGACATCTGAGGTCCAATCACATATAGTTAGGAATGCTAGCCAATATATGGAGAAGGAAAAAGAATTCCAACCATTCAATTATCATTCTTTTCATGAGTTTGACATGAAGGAGGAGCATAAAAGTAAGCATGTAGCAATAGGTATAAGTTTTTATATAGGACGTATTGAACCCTATTCAATAACTTTTCAACATTCTGGTTAGATGATGACATACTTTCAAGTTATTTAAACTAATAGAGGAGTGTGAGGATGAGGAAAAATAATCTGACATTCTTAACTTTGTACCTAATATTAGAAGAAATAACATGCCTTACTGAAGAGCCAAGCAGTCCCATGTGCTCTATCCAATTCTTGGTTCTTCCAAATCTACATACCACCACCATATGAGAGAAAAATTAAGATGGATGTGATGTTGGGGGTGAAATTTATATCCTCAAGGTGGAGGAAAAAGTTGATGGGTCATGCAGAGATGTTAAGCCAGGCACTGGTTCGGAGGCAATCCAATATATATTAAGTAGTTTTCATTTTTGTATTTGTTTTTGTTCTTGTGTTAGTTTTACCTTTGTTTTAGTTGTTTTTGGGTCTTCACAGGTTTGGAAAAGTCTAAGTACTCAAAATATAAGACAAAGAGCATCGAAAAGGCAAGTATGGGGTCCTCTGGACCTCTTTGTTGAAAAAGTAAGATTATCATGCTACTAGCTAGGCCTACAGGCCTCAGAAAGTATTTCTACCTTATTCTTGATTTATACTTTGGGTACAAAGTATTATTTTAAGTATGGGTAGGGGTTCCTTCCTATCTGTTTACATAGGATGAAATGTGCTATAGGATTCTTTGATTCTGGTGAAATTTGAAAATTTTAAAAAGATTTTCTTTTAGTAGTTTTTGTTTATTTTTTTTCTTTGGGGGTCATTAGGTAAAGTACACTTCATATACCCCTTGGTTTATCTTTTGGTTATTTTTTTAGGGAGGTATCCTTTAAAACAATATCCCTTTTTCTTTTTTATTTTAATCATATTTTTAAAATTTTTAATCTTAGTTTAGGGACTATTCTCGATGATGTATGGATGACGACCATCATAAGGGAAAACTAGTCATTAGTATTAATAAAATAGGACCCCTTTCACTAGTTGATGACTATGTGCTTGTGTTAGACTATGTTTAACTGATTGGTGCAAGTTGTTTTGAAATGTAAAGCATATTGAAAATTCAGTTTGAATGACTACTTTTGAGACACTTAGGCTCATTTATTTGACCCTAGTATGTATTAGCTTAAAGTTGAAGTCTTTCCATTTCCTAGTTGAGAATCTGTAATGATCCTTCTTGAGTTGAATATATGCCGTGTTTGTGTAAAGTTTAGTATATTCCTTGTTGTGTAATGGTGTCTATAACTTTCCCGATATGTTTTCACAGTGAAATAAATTAGCGTTAAGTTTAGGAGATGATATAGGCCTTCTTTGATAGCCTTGTTTTATACCACTTTTTATCTACCTTTTATGTATGATCCTGATTATCCTTGTTGAGCCTTTAGCCTATTCTTTGATAGCCTCATATGTAGCCTATTCCATTTCTTTCATAGACCATGAATTTTACCCAAGCACATAAGTGCTCTAATTAAAAAATAAAAGTGAAGAAGGAGTGATAAGTGGGATAAAAGAATGTGTTAATTGAGAGTCTTGAAGTGTAGCTATTGGTGTATAAGTTTATGTGATTTGTGGGGAGTAACATAAAGATAGAATTCATTGATAAATAAATCATGTGCTGAATGAAAATACTCCCTAATGTCGAGATGTGAACTTGCTTAAATATAAAGGGGAAAAAAGAAAGTTTATGGTGATAAAAGTGGTGTAAGAAAGGTCTTTTAAGAAAGTTCTTAATGATAAGTAATGTATTAAACCACTAGGAATGTTAGTCACTATTTTTAGCCAAGTAGTTCTTATCGTCCCCTAGTCTTAATTACAACCCATAAAAGTCCTACTTGATCTTGAACTCTGACATTCTTAAATTAGTAGAGTGTTATACTAAGGTCAAGCCTATTGTCCATCATATGTAACCTGTGAAATCTTTATGAGAGTGAGGGAACTTCATTCTTATGATTAACTATATAATTATGAGGGAGTTGGGTAACTCTCTTATTATGAAGGAACATGTTTATGAAAGATATATGATTTATATTGATGTCTTGATTGAGTAATATGCAAGATTTTTCTATGTTTAAGAGAATTCTTGAGTCTTGGAGGTTTTTAGTAGTCATTCATGTGTTTTGAAATAATAATTTAACATGCTTGTTATAGACTTGCTAACTATGATAGTCATTGTAGTTCTAGCTTGAGTTTCTTGTTTCAATTACTGATGTTATTGTATTCTCTTGATTGTGATGATTTTAATGAGTATTTAGACGAATAACAAGACATTAAGTGTGGGGTAGTGATACAGGGCGTATCTGTACTCCTAAGTGTAATTATCTATGTGCTTTTTAGCTTAGTTTTGAGGATAACATGGTGCGTTTGATAGCTTAAATGAGGATAATGGTGTAAATATATGTTAAATGTATTTATTATAATGTTTAAGTTTCATTTGGTCAAAAAAATAGCAAAAATAGAAGAATAAAGCTTATACGAGATAACTATTCCAATCGAGTTAGTTTAGGTTTGTTCTAGCACAGTTTATTTGAGTTTTGTGTACTAAATGGACTAATATTTGTTGTAAGATTTAGTAGGATGGTTTTGGGAATGATTTCTAGGCTACATAATGATGGGAACAATCCACCAAGGTCAGTAGAACAAGGATTGAACTACATAAGTGCAAATAGTTAAGACTAGCTAAGATTGTGTTTGTTTGTCTCTGAGCTATGGGGATTTTATTCTGGGGACTCAATGGTGAGGAATGTATTCTTGTTCAGAAACTATTTTCATCTATATATGATTTATTAAGATTATGTAATCAATACTCAATCTCAACATGAATAAAGAAAACAATAAAAACTCAAGTTTTATTGTGCTTTGCGTATTGTGGCATGTTGATGATTGTGTTGGAGTACATTAGAAATTTTAATTGATATTTCATGATAAATAATTCAATAATAAAGATCTTTAAGTGATTTCTATCAAGCACGAAATTGAACGATTGAAGGAGTTCCAAGCCGAGAAGAAATGCAATATTTTGCACGCACCTGGAAGGTGGTGCTATGGGTGACGAGTCGAGACCCAGGGTGAATTACATAGATTTGAAAATTTTCCAAGTTAGGTTCTATAGGTGGATCTACTCTCCCCAACGCATTTCGAAGTGATTTTTTTCTCTTCTAGTCCTATTTTGAGTAGGAAAATTAGGGAACTTAATCCTAATACTTAGGAGACTTTCGGGGCATGGATTTTAGGCCTATATGAGATTCACTTAACCATATATTTATAGATATTTTGTGGGAGAACATGTGGGTGAATAACAACACACAAATTCCCAAAACAAACAACACAATTTCGGAGAAAAGCACATTCATGGAGGCCAAAATTAGGGTACTTGTTTTGTAATTCTTTCTCTCTTAATTTCTACTTGTTTAATTGTTGTATTATAATTTCAAGTGAGATTATGAGTGATGAATATACCCTTGTTATATTTTTAAGAACACTAACATGATTTCATAATGTATTCGTAAGTTGATTTGTTATTTATCATGTGTTTGTTTGTTCTTACATTCTAGCACTTACTACTTTAATGATTAGCTACCATTAAAGTAAATCTATATTCTTGTTGTGAACTTGGAAGAAGAATCAATGAGTTGGAAAGAAGAACTCAAGTACTAGGATATTCTCCTTAATCAAATAAGGAGTTTATTTGTTGCTACGATATGAATATACCTAGAACGCCTTACTAGATTACAAAATGGGAGAAGCAAATTTGTTTGACATGTCAATTATCGATCATGGAAACATAGATGTAGAATTTCATCTGAATATGTGATAATATGCTTGGAAGAAAATAATCGTATAATTAACCCCATAAATCAACAACCACAATAAATAACTTGATAGGCTAGAAACCATACTCAACCCTAGAATCATCCTTGTTAATTGGTTGTACCCCAAGTTAGTACGTTAGTTTTGTTTATACTTAGTTTTTACTTCAATTTCACCATATCTTAACAACTAAAGAACATTTAAATGACAAGTTCCTGTGGGTACGAAAACCCGACTTTTAAAAGAGTCACTATATTACTTGTTAAGACCACGTACACTTGGATACAATAGGTCACCAAACTTAGTCTAAGAAATATACTAAAGAAGTGGACATGGTCAGGGATCAAGCCTAAAAGCAAAACTAAGGATAGATAATTACTACTATTACTTCAAATATAAAACCACACTCAGATCATTAAGCCATAGCATACCCAATTTTCGAAGCTCAAGCTTGAAAATATAATAAAAATAGCTCCAATAGCTCTGAAAATGCTCCTATAAATCTGAACAACATCTAAACTAGAAATTATAGTAATCTACACGTTAATATGAGTCATATGATACTCATACTGTTATAATTAGTGTTGGAGTCAAAATCTAAGTCAAAATGAGTCTACAGGCCCACTATCCTAAGATTAGAAATAAAAGGTATCAAAATGTTCCCACATTATAGGAACTAATGCCCAAAATTTGAAGTTAAGATGAGAAACGAACAAGCTAAAATCAATGAAATACTGTGAAGAAATAACTTGGTGAAGTTTAGGGAATTTTGGATGAATTTGATAAAATAGAGTGAAAACTTACCAATAATTGAAGAAAAGTCAAAGAATATGATTTCCAACGTTACCCAAGGTTACATGCAAAAATTCAAGGTCTACTAATAGAGGATCTTGAGTTTGAATCAGAAAAGATGATGAAGAATTAAAGAAATTTGGGTTTTAAAGTTTAAATACTGCCACAGATTTCTTCTTCATCTTTGCATAACATAAACCACATTTGTGGTCCTTAAAGGAAAACATTTTTCACGTTCGCGGCACGGACACTGTAATTGGAAAGAACAAGAGAGGCTAACCCTCTATGTTCACGGCCAGGCACTGTACTGCAAAGTGCGAGAAAGTTAGGACCTCTGAATTGGCGGCCAGATATCATGTTCGCAAAGAAGTAATAACTGGTACACAAGAACACGCTGATGTACTAGAAATTAGCTACAAAACAACATGTCACGAAAGCTTGGAATTCTTTCGAAATTTGATGAACACAAACTATATATGCTACCTATATGAAAATGTCATTCCAAACTCAACGATGCATAAGAAATTTCAATCAAGATTGTTTGAACAAAATGTTGACTAAAGTCAACTCTCACCCTAAGTTTCAAAAATTTTAATCGACTACTCAAAATGAGCTCGGCTAGCATACTACCCAAATAAACAACTCACCTAACACAAACATGACATTGTAGAGCAGATGGCACAATTGAATTTTTAATCCGAGGCTCCAATCATGAAAAGTTGATAAAAGTCAAACGTTTAAAGTCCAAAATGCTGAAACCTCATAAACCAGCTAAAATCACAACGAAGGGTTCCAGAAGAAAACAAAGAATATGTTTAGACCAAAATTCACGTTTTAGAGTGAAAGAAATTGTCATAATTTAATTTTGAGATTGTTTTCATATAATTTTGACTAAAGTGAATGTTTTTAATAGTTAAGGCTCTAAAAAGGGGAAACTGACATATCAACCAAACGAACGACCCAAAAATTTGAATAACTGATTTTGATAAGTTATAAATGACTAAGGGTCACTACAAGAAAGCTCAAAGATGCATGTCTTAACTCATATTTAGCCTAGTCGCGAGAAATCTACGTTTGTGATCTCGTATATTTTGCTTTTCCAATATCTTACTGAGTTTCCCCCTCATCTTTTTGCAAAAAACCGCTCCATGATGGTAAAGTCTCATCTTGTGTACTGATCGAAGTTACAATAGTAGCATTGAACCCTCAAATATGTTTGAAGATCTCGAAATGATCTTCCAGTTTAGGGTTCTTAGCAGGGATTCTCGTTCATGGTGAATAACTAAATTCCAATTGAAATGAAATCTTTAGCTACATTTTTTCGATATTTTATTTGGGTTGCTAACTCAACGGTAGAGTACTTGGCTTTTAAAATTTGTGATAACACAACAATTGACCGAATGGGTCATTACATATTTCAAATGTATTCCAACCATACCCCTATTATAAGTAATATGGATTCTTTACTTTATGGTCAATTTTGTATCCAAAATAATTCCTCAACTCTCCCTAGAAGTAAGGACTCCTTCTTTCAACTTTTGGGTGGTGATACACTAAAGATTTCTGGAAATTATGTCAGCTAAAAGTTTTACTCATGGGTGTGAAGTGCACCACCTTCATGGCTAAGTGGTTACAAGTCCTTTTTCCTTACTTAACTAGTTGTTGCTCACTTGAAAATCACAAAGGTAATATTGGCATAAAAGACCACCTTCTCTACCATTTAAGTCGAAATACAAACAACCTGATTCCCCGTGGTGTGGGATATGCACGCTGGCTATATGAGGAAAACTCGATTGTATTTTAGGTTCGCAACTTCTCTAAGTCCCTAGATTTTCGGTCTCACTATGCTTCAAAATTGAAATGTTTGGTAGAACTTTAAAATTGTGATTAAAATCAAGTGTCATGACCTACGAGCGGCTTGAATTTTCATGTAAACCGTATAGGAAACTCAATGCCAAGGCTTGTCCATAACTCCTCAAATTCCGCACCAAAATGTTTTCTCTAGAAAAAAAATTTAGTGGTCGATCAAAATTGAATTTGTAAAATTTCTTTAACTAGGGTCTTTTTCATCGACCCTAGGTAAATGGATGTGTAGTTGTTGACATTTAGTTTTTACCCTCCCCTGTTTGATTAATTTTGTGAGCTTAACTCTAAATAGTCCAATTATGTTTAGTTTGCAAAATCATGAAAAAGGATATACTCTGGTCCAGTTGCTCTACCTGTACGCATCTTACGAATAATACCCTTCACCTCCTCTACCTTAATACACCTGAAAAAACCATATGCCCTACTCCTCCCTTCGAGCTCCTAATCCTCAAACATAATGTCCTTTTCCTCTGCCTCATTAAAAAGTCTATGAAAATAAGAATCTCCTCCTAATAAGCACATCCTCCTCCAAATTATTACTATCTACATCCTTGATGCAACTTACTTGGTCTGAGTCCCGGGCCTTCCGTTCCCTAGCCTTGGCTAACCTACATAACCTTTTATCGCTTCCTTTATCCTTTAACTCAAGAAAAAATCTCTCAAAAGCTATTTTTAGCAACCATAACCACCAGAGTAGCCTCTCTCCTTGCAAACTTATACTCGGCCCTAGTCATATGTTTCTCCTCCACGGACATGCTATCTTCCAAATTCACCAAAATCCCTTTTCTTTCCCTTCACCTTTCCTTTAACTTCTCCATTCCACCACCAATCCCCTCGATGCTACCATAATAGCCTTTAGCAACTCTTAACACCTCTCTCATAGTCTCCCTAATACACTTTGCTATCTTATTCAACATACTACCAGCATCCCCTTACTCTCCCAGGCTCCGTTATCAAACAACTTCTCCTCTATCTTCAGAAACTAGCTAATGTCAAGTTATCCCACCTAATCCTTAGTCGGTCCTCTACAACCCTCTTCATCCACTTCTTCCTAATCACTAAGTGGATCACTAGCAGCTTATGTTGATTTGAAAGATTCTCAGAGGGATAAACTTATAGTCTCTGGATACACCTCTGTCCCATTCCAAAGTAGTAAAAAGTCTATTTGATATTTTTCCACTGAACTACAAAAGTAACTAAGTAATCCTCTTTCTTAGGAAAATTTGAATTCGCTACAACCAACCCAAAGGCTCTAGAAAAATCTAACAGAGAAGCTCTTCCTTCCTTCTGTTCCTCGAAACCAAAACCTCCATGAAAATCGTCTTACCTTCTCCGAGAAGAACCAATATGCCATTGAAATCACCACCTATAAAATGTTTTTCAAAGTCATTCACCCTTCTCACCACCTCATCCAGAACCTCTTAGAAGTTCTTCTTCTCCTCCTCGTCCAAACCCACATGTGGTGCGTAAGAACTAATAATGTTAAAAGTGTCCCCGTTAATGACTTACTTAATCAATATTGGTATGTCGTTTACTCTCCTAACCTCTACCACCTTCTCCCTAAGCTTGTCATCGACTAGGACACCTACCGCATTCTATTTCTCACGGCTCCTAAATATCATAACTTATACTCATGCACATCCCATGCTCTAATGCCAACCCATTTGGTCTCCTAGATACAAGCTATATTTATTCTTCTTAATATTCTGTTATACTATTGCCTCTATATCCAACTCCTCTATTACTCTGTGAGATGTACAAGTTCTTTTATTCCCAATGGTAAGTTTTGATTTATCTCTCAAAGTCCATCTTTATTGGCGCGTCTTAATATGAATTCATACATAGGTGCACCTCTATTATTTGTAGGTTCAAAATCCCCAATTCGAATTTCAATCCCACTTGATTTTAGCCATATGATTTTGATTTTGGTATGAGCTTAAGCCTGATTCATGCCATGTATCGCTAGGTCTAGTAGTTTTTCTCCTTTTTTTCTCCCTAATTCCCGTCTCTAAATATCCTAGTGGTGTTCGCTATATAAATATGGTTATAGAGATTCTAAAGGGGGGATTTTTAATCTCTTAGAATCCTAGAGGGGTTTGAGTGGCCTAAAGGAGAGAGGGCATCCTTAAATTTCAAGAATTTTAGAGTTCATAAGTTACAGTTTCTAGGAATTTAAAGGCGATTGATATTATTTGTAATTTTAGGAGAAAATTACTCACACAAATGAAGGCTTACTTTATCTAAAAATTAGCTTAAGATGGTAGAAATCAACAAAAACACTCTCAATCTTGAAAGAATCCCAGATCCTTCCCCAAAATAGGTGATATGCTCATCCATTTTTTATTGTTTAGAATTCCTTTGATCAATGTTATTTTTTCTTTTTTGGTCTCTGATCCGAGTGTATAATCAACCATATTTAAGTAGAAACATGGTTTTTTGGTATCACAAATTTATTTCCTTTGAGACATGTCACCTAGTTTATGTTCTCTCTAAGGACAACAAGAAGAACTTAACCTTCTTTTCTCTTTTCCCTAATCTTCTACATAAACTATTCTAATGGAACATGGATCACTATTTGTTGTGGTTAATGATGTGACCATGCTGGCTTGCATATTACATGATTGATAGAGGTTTATTTGGTAAAAGTTTTTGTTTCTGTGTATGGCACATTTTTTAATCTTACTAGTTCCTAGAAAGGGAACACTTTATTCCACTTAAAGATAGTTTTGTGAGTATTGAGGTGTTTATCACAATTTCCTTATTTCTTGAGTCTGTGATTGGAAATTTGGATGTCTATAATCTTCTCCTTTTTACTTAGTGATGACTCATATTGTAAGGGGCTGCCTTGAATGACATGACTTAGCCTAAATCCAACTTGCTTGTCATCCTAATATAAATTGAAATATGACTTTATTATAGGCTTAGGTGGATAATAATATTGATATGTGCATAAGAGAATGTTAGACATGGAGAGTTTAATACTTGTATTTTCTTTGGTCAAAAATTCATATTTCTTGTTTAGACTACCTAATTTTTTTATTGTAAATGATTTTGTCCTTTCTGGTTGTCAATCATATTAAGAATCTGTTGGTTTGGGTCTTTCTGTCTCACCATGATATTGTCTCTGAATTTAGATTTGGTGGATTGTAAATGATAAATTGTGTGAGTTTAACTACTCTATTTCTGTGAAGTTTTATGTCAAAGATGGATCTTTTCTATGTTGCATGCAGGTGTTAATAGTAAGGAAATCCCTCATACTATGTCACTATCTTAACTAATTTGATGTGTATCCAAGAACACTTAATCATGGTGTGCTCTTTGATTGCATGATAAATGGGTATTCTCTGTGACTGGTTTGTTGTATATTAGAACGTGAGACCTCTGGCTTGGCCTAGAATACATGTCCCCTCTTTTTTTAAATAGGAAAGTCTTGTCCTTGGTTTAGTATAATGCATTTCAGGTTTGTATTGTCATAATTTAATTTTGAGCACATAGTTGTGCAAGATAAACAAAACAAAAACTTTTTCTTACCAAAATCAGCTTAAGTTTATGAAACTTGTTTTCAATTCAATCATGTGTCAGGTTCAAATATTTTGGGTGAAATTCAAACTATTTAATGTTAAAATCACTAGATAACAGTGTGCTTAGGGTCTGATTGCTTCCAACCCATGTTTTTTTAAATGCATTTGTCTTTACTATCAAATAGAGTGATGGTTATGGTCATTCAATGCATGAACCTTTGTGTCTAAATGATAACATGACAATTTGTTCTTGATTTCTCTCAAACTTACTAACTGGAAACACTGCACACACACCTCTGGTTAAGGAAATGAACCAGTTTTTAGGTTTTCTATGATATCATAAAAACTTTTGGTTATGTCCATCTACCTGACCATAGAAGTGATAACTTAAATACACCTGAATATCTTTGATTAAAATCAATCTGATATGATGGGGTCTATTGAATGTAGCCTTGTTTATTAAAGCTTTGTGGTTGAGTGTTGTTCTGACTAGCTAGAGGTATGAACGTGTAAGTTAGAAGGTTTA
>JBDJHY010000008.1:1144297-1156346 GCA_039654485.1 Withania somnifera | reverse complement strand
TTCCTGGTGAACGTGTTATAGGATCATATGCTCTAGATGACGTAAAAGACTATGCACCCATATACCTACCGGCCACCCCTGAGGTACTTCACTTTCTATAATTCAGGTTATAATGTTTGAGATCTGCTTGTACTCACGATATTACTTTTTCTTACTTGACCTGAATCCTGTTCTTGTAGTTGGCATTGCCTGGTAATACAACACCTGTTGGTATTGTTGGTTTGATATGTAAAATTTAAAAATATAATCTAAAATAGTGTTACCCTAAATTTCACTTTTATTGTTTGAACTAGTTAGACCAGTATACACCAATAACCTAATTCTATAAAAAAAAAATTTGCTCTTGACGAAAGAGCAACAAAATTTTTGCTACAAAATATTATTATGCATGCCTTGAAGGCATTGAAATGGAGCTTCAATCAGTTTATTGATCATTGGAAAGGAAATATACAAGATAAGAGAGTTCTTCAAAAGGGGTTTATTTTATTCTCAATTTCGAAAGTAAGCAGCATCCTTATTCATTGGCTAAGAAAGCAACTCCTCTTTTTATAATTGGTGGCACTTTAACACAGGACATCTGTTTTGATGCTATGCTAAATTGCACACACTTAATCTTAATTCTTAAGCTATTAGAGGATTATTGAAAAGTGAATGAGAAGAATAATTAATCTATACAATTTTGGTAAGTATATATCCTAAATTTGCTCCTAAGAAAATCATTCTGATTGATGCAAATCTTACAATATCATCACTCCCCCCCTCCAGTTGGAGTGCATTTATCATAACTTCCAAGCTTGTTACAAGTGTATTCCTTAGAATATTGATGCATGTATTGGCCAACATAGAAAAATGTATTGTGCAGAATATATGTCACATCTAAAGATAGCCCCTAGACGTGACTGACACCCGCTAACACCAAGAACCAATTATTCATTCACTTACCCAAGTTAGGCACCAAGAGCAACTATATGTAAGTCTAAACACATTAATCGTAATTGATAAATAGAGAATAATAATCCAACGAAATTCATAATCAATCTGTATTTCAAAGATCACTCAAATACTGATCACTAGCCCAAATCCCACAATAAAACCATGGAGCATCTAATAAAGTAACATGAGTTCAACAGTCGGACATGCAAACCCAAGGAAAGAAATAAATGACACTAAATAAGGAAAGCTGAAACAACAGCCTCCATGAACAATGCAGCAGCTAACCTCAGCTATAGAATGCAACTCAGGAAACTCTTCAGCCACAAGCCTCGTCCACAACAATAGTATTTGCACATGCAGGTAAGGAGTGAGCTATATATTAATATAACTCAGTGAGGAGTAAGCTATATAAATATAATACGGTAAGATCCTTGACTCTCCACTTTAAATACCTTTGAAACAAGTGTTGATATAAAAATATTAAGCCCAAGAATCATATCATAATAGAATATCTAACGAGTTCCAAACAATTGTTTATCAAGAAACTATATATCTCAACACAATTTACACTATGGACTTGTAATGAATGGCAGTTAAATCAATTAAGCAACATTACAAGTTCCTGACAGCATACACAAGGCGCCAAATATTTCAAGGAGCATACATAATACTTGGGGAAGCATACACAATGCCCAATTTAATCAAGAAGTGTACACACTGCTCAGGGTAGCATACACAATACCCCAACCTCATGGAACACAACTTAATCACATCACGAAATAATTTATAGGAAGAGTTTTGGTATTCTTGAAAATAAAATCTATGCGGCTGACCTCAAGGACTGCGGATTCTAATAACACATGCTCGTCCCAACACATGGATTAGGCACAGAAAATATTTTCAAACGAATTTGAAAAGTAAACACTCAAAGCTTGAAGTTTCACTTACCTTTCTAATCACAAGTTTCCAACTTTTCAATGCATAGAATACCAACCAAATAGCCTCCGATGGTCTCAATCGATGCAAAAATATTAATTAATGATGTCAATTAGACTATTTGGAGTCAAGTTTCAATATCCCTAATTTTTCAAGCTTAGAGTTAAATCTTACTATGTCACGCCTTGAACCATGAATTAAAGGTTAAAAAGATCTTAAACTCATTGTTGAAACTTTATAGATGAAAATTCTGTTTAACATATTAATACTCGTATTCCAAAATAGTGTTCAATTGTGTATAAACAAATTTAAGGTGAAAACCACAAATTGCACGAAAGTGAAGTACTGAACCGGTGGATTCAAATTTCCATTCCAGTGACATACTGAAATTCCAACATTGCTTACCCTCATTATTGAATATCATTGTGTTTCCAAGTCATCACCACAACATTGATAAATTATTAAGCCATCATTATCATACCCCTTTGACCCAAAAACACATCGCAACATAGTAGACCAAAAAGAGAAGTGGTGACCATAAACGACTCCCACTATTTTGTTGCTGCTGCTTATTGCATGTGGACAATAACAAGAGAATGTACATAGGGATACGTGCAAAAAGAGGAAAATGAGTCTCTACTGCGTGAGCTTTCCACAGCCATCTGTGCACTCCCACAAAACTCCTCTATGGGATCTTTTCTTTTCATTCAAAACTTATGAAATAGCTTACCTTAATATTTTAAATTTTTCTTCTCCTTTTTCAGCCACTAAAGTGTGCAGTAACAGGATGAGTTTTGGGCCCACTCCTTTTTTGTTCTCTTTATTTATCTTTTCGTTGATTAAATTACCACATAACCCTTCATTAAAGAGTTAGTTTTATTACAATATAACTATAAATAGGGCAGAGTTTGATAATGTCGAGATACATCTTAATAGTTATTTTTCCCGTCTTACTTTTCACATGAATGAAAGGGAGTCTTGGAGTAACTGTTAAAGTTGTTGTCATATGACCAAGAGGTCACGGGTTCAAGCCTTGGAAACAGTCTCTACTCTGACAAAAAATGCAAGGTAAGGCTGCGTACAATAGACTCTTGTGGTCGGGCCCTTCCCCAGACCCCGCCCGCGCATAGCGGGAGTTGAGTGTACCAGGATGCCTTTTTTTACTTTTCACATGGTATCAGATCTATATGTGACCAACCATGATTTCATATCTCATGTCCAAATGGGCCCTAAGAAACAAATTGTAGTTGCAAGATTGAGTTTAGAAGTAGTTATATGTGAACTCATTTGGATCAAGCACCTATATGAAGAAATGAAATTTAGAGAGATTGGTCAAATGGAAGTCATCTGTGATAATCAGGTTGTACTTCATAATTGACCAAATCCACTGCTTCATGAGATGCCCTAACACACAAAAAATTGATTGTCATTTTCATCAGAGTAAAGATACCGTCTCAGGAGACATGCCACAAAGTTCAAGCAGTCAAATGATCAACATCCAAATATATTCACTAAGTCCCTTGCCACATATGGAACACATTATATATGTAGCAATTTTGGTACATTTGGTTCGTGTGCATCAGCTAGAAAGAGAATATTAGAATCTTGTGGATACAGTACACAGTTTGTTTTGTTTTATTTAATCATGTATGTAATTATGTAGTAATTTGCTTTCCTTCCCTAAAACATGAACAGTTAGTTATTTAAACCGCATTAGCTTTAGGAATCAATCAAGCTTTGTTCTCTCTCAATTTCTCTTTTTGATATAATCCATGCATACCAGGCAAAAAATAGGGTATGTTGGAACAAAAAGATCCAAACAGGCAATGACGATAAAATTTAGTTAGCATTAAGTTTTAGCCATTATAGTATATTTAGTTTAGGCCGAAAGCCTGCTAGGATTCTTTTAAGTCTGTCAGGATTTATTTTCCAATAGTAAATATAGAGAACTTCATGTACCTTCTGTTTATATTATTTAATATTGGTTTAATATGACCTTACATATAATGGACAGTAAGGATTCGTATAGCCGATCTCATCTTATTTGGGCTCAAGCCATATTTGTTGCTGTAGTAGTATATATATATAAAAAACTGAATACAGCAACTGTCCATGTCAGTTTGTCTTGCTTTTTTCAATTGAGAAGATATCCTTATATCTGTTTATAGTGATAGTTTTCCACTTTTTGTATG
Source organism: Withania somnifera (assembly GCA_039654485.1). NCBI lineage: Eukaryota > Viridiplantae > Streptophyta > Magnoliopsida > Solanales > Solanaceae > Withania > Withania somnifera. The sequence goes on along the minus strand of JBDJHY010000008.1, from coordinate 1,152,285 downwards.
GTTTCATCTATATGGTAGTTTTCACAACTGGTCAGCAGTCTGCACATTATTTTTAAGTACATGCTGAAAAAGTACCTTGTGATTTATCAGACACCTGAAATTTGTAAGATACTTTACTACAAATAGCAGACAGGTTATTGCCTTGTGAAATAGAGAACTTGGATACGTATGTCAAAGTACCGGCTTGTGTGTAAAAGGGAATTGCAGAATCCAACAATCTTCTACTGATCCAAAAAAAAGAAAGGGGAGGAAGTTGACAGTTGATGATCTCTGCATTGTGGTTCTTTTATGCTACTTTCATCTAGTAATGCTTTCCTTATGTTTAATAGCTTACCATTCGCTTATTTTGTTTTGTAATAAGTTGCCTTATCATTCTCTTTATATAAGTCACAATTTTCTCTCTTTTTATCGTATATGAAACCATAATTAATATTTTCCACTCATTTTATATTGATAATCTTGTAACCTTTCTTACAGATTTCTGCTTACTTTTTTTCAGAAGCCTCGAAGAACTCTGATTGTTTCCGTCCACTCTGAAGGGGCAGTCAAGGTGCATTGATGATGCTTTAACATTCTGATACCATCTTTCTCATGTCTCTTTTTATAGTGACAGTTTTATTTTCCAAATTCAGATTCTGAGCATCATTGATTCAAGTTACCATGTATTGAGTGGTTTGAAGGGTCCACATATCAATCAGTTTAAAGATAAAAAAAAGCAGATAGTGAAGCATGAAAGTTCTGCCGACTGCAAAGAGAGAATATTGGTGGACATTCCCTATGTTGGCATCTCTCTAATAAGCTCCATACCAGAGGTACCTTCTATGGTTGTAATTGAAGATTATAAAATCATAAGTTTCAATGCAAAATGCTTTTGAGTTGTCGTATTGGTTCTTTTTCAGGAACTATTTTTTGCTTGTGCAAGAGACATTACCGTTGATTTCACGCAGAGTGTAGATCAACAGAGATTCTCCTTGCAAATCACATCCTTACAAATTGATAACCAGTTAGCATGTACACCTTACCCTGTCATCTTGTCTTTTGATGTTAGTAAGGCTATAACTAGTGGAAATAGAGCAGAAAGTGCTTTGGAGAGCCCACGAGAACCGGTTCTTTCGTTAGTGGTGACGAAGTGGAAGAGTCGATATCTTTCACTTGTTTCCTTCGAGCACATTAGTCTAAGGTCTGTAACTGATTCCTTTGAAATGTACTGGTCTCGAACTCTTATCAACATTTATTATGGTGTACCACTTACTGACTAGCCTTTTTTGCAGAGTGGCAGATTGTCATCTTGAACTTGATCAGGATGTAATCTTGAGTTTGTTTGATTTCATTAAAACTTTATCTTCAAGGTTGCAGAGCAGAGTGTTGCAGCACTCTAATTCAACAGACCATCCACTTTTTGATGGTGTTTCTATTATGAACTCCTCTAACCCCATAGATTGGGCACCCAAGAAATCAGATGTGAACGAATTCTACTTAGTTAATATTCCTGTGCTTCAAGAAAACAGCAATAGGACCTCTTTGCTACCTTTGATAGTCCCTATTGGAGCCCCCTGGCAACAGATTCACCTTCTAGCCAAAAAGCAGAAGAAGATTTATGTTGAGCTGTTTGATGTGGCACCGATCAAGTTGACTTTAAGGTAATTAAAATCATGTTTTTATGTGACTTTAATGTATGCTTATATCATTGAACTTCTTCTTGTAGTTTCTCCAGCAGTCCCTGGTTGCTTCGAGATGGAGTGCTTACATCTGGAGAATCTCTTATTCATGTAAGGCTAGAAGGATGGCGGAAGATATGATGATTTTTCTAAATTCTTCATCTATGATTAATTGTAACAATCAGCTTGAGAAACCATCTTACAACAACACTGTTTATTGCTAAATTTTACTTGGCAACTTCATTCATATATGTGCTTCTGAAGCCATAATATATTGACTTTCATAGAGAGGTCTTATGGCACTTGCTGATATCGAGGGAGCACAAATTCACCTTAACCAAGTAATCATTTCACATCAGCTGTCCAGCTGGGAATCCGTTCAAGAGATACTTATCGAGCATTACACACGACAATTTCTTCATGAGATGTACAAGGTAAATTTCTGCACTCCTAGACTGTCTTCCCTGTAGTTAACCACTTAATCCTCTTCTCCTCCTTCAGTACAGATGGAAAATTTCTCTCCAAATTATCACACTCGTGTGTAACTCAATTGACCGAGCTCCTGTCAGAAGCGTCATCACCACTCTGTTGCAATTTTAATACCTCTACCATTATTGAGTCCCTTAAAAAACAAAATTTGAATACTTTTAGAGTTATCAGGCCGAGTCAGTAGCATGATCTCATCTCTGCTAGGGGATTTAAATGGGCTAATTTTAGTAGAAGGTTTGAAACTCACATCCATTATAAATCCATAAGAAAACATCATTCTTGATACTTCTCCAGACAAAACCAGACTGCGCCTTGAATATCATGTCTAGGCTAGAACATCCCAGTTCTGACTTCTGTATCAAATGTCAACCAGAATTTCAGATCAAAGTATAAAGCTTGAAGACTTGTGTCTGCACAAGGTCTAGGCTTTGCTTGCACAACATATGTGATCATGCATCAATATGAGTTTCATGGAAATTAGAACCAGCTTCGAGAAGTCTCATTATATTCAATTTGTACTTTAATGTGAATTAAGTGTGAAGAGAGGTAACTCCAATAGCAGCCTAAGTTTCTTAGCAGAGATTCCCTGTTTTGCTTCTAAGACTCCCTTAGCTGTGCAGAATGTAAAGTAAAGAGAAGGCAAAAAGGGCTTATCTTATCTTTCAGATGTAAAACATACTTTATTTGTTGACCAAAATATTCTCTGGACTTTGAGGATATTGATTGACAGTCCAACATTAAATTATCTGTTGAAGGACCACCTCGATTGCATACGGTGTTTTAATTGTCTTGTTGCAAACTTTTGTATGGTATTATGATGTTTTACTCAAGAAGATTTACTCAAGAAGATTGTACTAGTTACCTCATTGTTGGTTCTTCTTGATATGCTGCAACACCTAATGATGATGCCAGGCTTTTAAGAAAATATCTGGCTTTCGTTTAGGCATTCCAAACCGGTCACTGTCATCTCTAAAAGCTCTATGTAATAAGTCTCTAGGAGAAGGAAAATCATAAGCTTGAAAAAAGAGATGAGAACCCTTGGATAATGCAGGGAGTAGAGGTGGGAAAACCTAGATATCTGACTATCACTACACCTGACAATTGACATTACTAATGCTTCTGAGCTTCAATCCCGTTCACCGAGTATCTAAATCTAGAAGTAATTCTCCAGCTTAATATAGTATGGAATTGTACTTGCTTTTAAATATTGGAAATAACAAATTTCTGTAATGATGTCATACTGTGTTGATTCATGAATAGCCTTCCCAATTATGTGTTTTTTTGGCCCTCAGACTATTCAGATGAACCAATTTGTTGGTTCCCGAGTAAGTATCCATTTGCCTGTGTTGGAAAATGATTTGAAGAGCCAAGCTTTGCTTTATTATCGTCAATCTGATAATTATTCATTTATTAACTGGAAAACTTGCTTCTTGCAATGGTCTTCTTAGAGGTCATGGACAGTGAAATATGATTGTTTGCTGCAGGTATTTGGTTCTGCTGGTGTTATCGGGAATCCTATGGGGTTTGCAAGGAGCATGGGTCTTGGCCTTAGAGATTTCTTGTCAGCTCCTGTACAAAGTGTTTTCCAGGTACCTTCTGCATTATCTGCTCTTTTATCCCTCCACTAGATGTAAAGCCTAGTTCTTTCTGCAGACTCGTGCAGGGTTTATTAAAGGCATGGCACAAGGAACCTCTAGTCTTTTGAGCAACACCGTCTATGCCTTAACTGATGCTGCCACCCAATTCAGCAAAGCTGCTCACAAGGTACTTTTGCATAGCGTCATCTTCAAACTCTGTATGTTAGCTCATCCTCATATTAATTCATTTCATCTTGTAGGGTATCGTGGCATTTACTTTTGATGACCAGGCTGTCAGAAATATGGAACGCCACCAAAAGGGAATATCATCCCATAGCAAAGGGGTGATAAATGAATTTTTAGAGGTACATTATTTTCACTTCTTAGCTCCCATGGGAATAGCAGCCTGTTTCACTTCCTCTTTTTTTCTTTGACTCTTCATTCCTTTAGATACTATAGCTTCTTGGAGTCACACTGTATCTCATGTGTGTCGAGACCTCACTGCTAAAGAAGGATTAGCAAGTATTGAGAGTCAATGTGTTGCTATTTTGATTCATCTCCTTTTTGCAATTCATACCTGTGAAAGGGTTGAAAGAAGACTTGAAGGGTGGCCGAAGAGGTATTTGTCAAAAGGGGGAAATGAAGTGGTAATCCAAAGCAACCTGTTGAGCATGCACACTTACTTTATGTCTTTGCTACAAGCACTGGCTAGCGTGATTGGAAAAATGGAGTGGTTACGAAGAACTTCCGTTTGGAACTCAGCCGATGGATCGAGAAAATTTCTCTTGCAACAAAACTTCACTTATTGTGTTGGAAAAACTGTTACGAGTCCAAAGAAGTTGGGGTTCTCAGGGTTAAAGATCTTCCGGTGTTTAATAGTGCTTTGCTAGGAAAGTGATTTTGAAGATTTGGAGTAGAAAATCACACACTATGGAGGGAGGTGATTGCTGAAAAACATGGGAGTTGTGGAAGGGGTGGCGAGTTAGAAACATTTCTACTCATTTTGGGTGCAGTCCTAGGAGAAATATCTTGAATGGGTGAGAGGAATTTAGTGGAAACATAACTTTCAAGGTAGGGAATGGGAGTGGAGCTAATTTTGGAGGGCACAAGTGGTGCAGGGATAACACCTTTAGAGCCTCATACCCAAACATCCATAGTATTTCATGTTGAAGGGAGATGAGAATCCAACAAATTCGGAAGATACAAGAAGGAAATGCTCTCTGGAATCTTCAATTTAGGAGAAATCTTCCAAGTTTGGGAGACGAACCTGCTAGAGACGCTCTACTAACAAACTCCATCCTTGGAAATTCATGATTCTTGGGGATGGGAGTTGGGGAATGGTGGTCGTTGCTCAGTAAAGTATCATTACGCCAAGATGCTCACAAGAGATGAGACGTTTTTCCACACAATGCAGTTTGGATTCCCAGCGCACCAACAAAGGTTTGTTTCTTCGTATGGATGGCGGCTAGAAGAGCTATTTGACATTTGAGAAAGTGAGGAAAAGAGGATCACATATGTATGTTGGTGCTGTGTCCAAAAACTCAGGACAGGATGTGGGATCACCTTCTGTTATATTGTCAGGTTGCTTCAAGGTTATGGTGGGTATTCTGAGATGGTTTGCACTACTGTGGACTATGTGGGGACGATAAAGGACACTTTATTCAGCTGACCTTTTAAAGAGCAGAAGAGAAGACACAGGATAGGGGACATGCTCTATTAGCTCTTATATGGGTAGTATGGAGAGAGAAATAGAAGAGTTTTTGAAGAATAGCCTTTTATCTTTTATCTTCTTTTTTTTTTTTGGGTGCACCTGTGCGACTTCTATTTGTACAGATGAATGTGCGTCCATGGTACAGTAGTTTCTCTTTTTTGGCATACTATTTGTAAACGGGAGTTCCCGCTGTTTGTTATAATCCAGGGAGAACTACAGCCCAAAAGTTAGCTATTAAGGTGGCAGAGCCCGAGCTATAAATACCCCACAACACTTTTTAGTACCGATGTGGGACATTTTGCAACAGATCATAACAAACCACCACGCTCCGCATCCGTCGTCCTCGACCCCTGTGTGCTAGACATTACTAGCCCCGGGCGAACATAGCCATACCGGCATCACCATCCCACGGTACGACGGGCACGAAGGGCGGTGGATGGTTCTAATACCTCTGATGCTAGAGGAAACAGATAAGAGGAAGAAGAAGCAAGCTAACTAGAAGTAGACGAAATAGACGAGCAAATTCTGTTTTTGATAATCTTCTCTCTCACAATTACAAGTTATATATCCCTTGGACTCGAACTGCAAAACTTAAAACTTAAAGTACCCCTTCGTATACTCTACACTTTTAAGTCAATAGAAAATGCTTATATAATAATCCTATAACTCTTTACTGAACCCAGTTGTATCACTGTTAATAATGAAATTATTCCTTGATAAAAAGAAATACTAATATCTTTTATTTGCAGGGTCTGACTGGCTTATTGCAGTCACCTATTAAAGGGGCAGAGAGACATGGCCTTCCAGGAGTTCTCTCAGGTATCATCAAGTTTATTCATGCTATTCTTCTGGTCAATATTGCAGGAAAATTGAACCTCCTGAGGAGCGAATTGTATGAATTTGGACTATTAGCCTCTGGGTTTTTTCCTTGATCAGATATTTTCTGGTTTTTAGTCTCTCTTTCTTTTTTTTTTTTTGAAAAGGAATTAAAAAAAAAATTGGGCGGGGGGTAGGTTGTGGGGTCTATCACAAGTGACCGAGACCCGCGTTTCATGGGTCAGTGTTGGACGGAGCTATTTCCACCCTTGGATTCGGAGTTGCACTTCTCCACGAGCTTCCACCCGACTGGGTAAATGTCACACTTGAATCTTTACTTCAGGCACATTGTGAGTGGGCACCAGCGAGATTGGGCTAGGCTTTTTAATGTGGCACAATTCTCCTAGTTTCAACTGGAACATTATGCATGGGATGTGGATAATATATTTCTTCTTGCAGGTATAGCTCTTGGAGTGACAGGACTCGTGGCAAGACCAGCAGCCAGCATCCTTGATATCACCGGCAAAACTGCACAAAGCATCAGAAACCGGAGCAAACTTCATAATCTGGGATCTCATCGCTTTAGGGTCAGATTGCCAAGGCATTTAAGTAGAGAACTTCCTTTGCGGCCTTACTCTTGGGAAGAAGCAATTGGAGTATCTGTACTTAGAGAGGCTGAAGACCATGTTAAGCTCAAAGACGAAATATTAGTAGTGTGTAAAGCTCTTAGACAAGATGGGAAGTTTGTTATCCTCACTGAGAGACTTATATTAATCGTCTCTTGCTCCAGTATAGTAAAATACAGAACGCCCGAGTTCCAAGGAGTGCCTGCTAACCCAGAGTGGTTGATAGAGACAGAAATCGGGATGGATAGTGTAATTCATGCTGATAACGATGACGATGAGGTACATATTGTGGGAAGTTGCTCTGATGCATTATTGAGGCAAAACCAGATTTCACATAAAAGAAGTTGGGGAACTAGGGGAAACAGATGGAACAACAATCCTCGCACATCACTTCCGCTGCTCCAGACCAATTTGGTTTTCACATCAAAAGATGAAGCAGAGGACTTCCTGCAGATACTTCTATCTACAATTGACAAGGCAAAAGAACGAGGTCGGAGCTCTGTGCATCTTCTTCATCAAAGTAATCTCAGACAACTTTAGAAAATGTAAATATCCAGGTTATTTTCTCTCTGTACATTGTACGTTATGTACATAATCTACTTTGCATGTCTTCTGTTAATTAATTTATGTACATAACTGTTCAATTAGTGTAGGACTTCCAATTCTTTAAAGACACATTAGTTAACGAAACTTCTTCCATGTTTATTTGTCTCTTCGTTACTCATTTCTTACATTGAGCTTTCAAACCCAAACCTGCATGTAACACAAAAACTAGGCCAATTCAGTTTATCAGAGAATTTGCACAAATCGTCATTCAACCTGGGTTTTCTTTCCATAACCCTCTCTCTCAAACTGTTCGTATATCAATAATAGCTTGAAGCAAAAATTAAATGAAAATTGTACTAGTTCTTTTTTTACAGTGAAAATATTCGCGATGAACAATGTGCAGATAAATGCAAGGGTTTCAATTGAATTTGCTTCCCTCAACAATGACTTAGTGTCGTTAACACAATTGTTTATGTTCGCTTAGGAAGTTAGACGTGAAAGGTCAACTTCGGCTTTTTTCCAATATCCCACAGATAGCAAAAAGTTTAATGCACTGCCTTGGACT
>JBDJHY010000008.1:1123841-1137312 GCA_039654485.1 Withania somnifera | reverse complement strand
TTGTAAAGGAAAACTCCAAAATACAAACTTAAAGGTCAATCTTGACTTTGTTTGGCATTCTGGAGCTAACGGAACTGTCGGAATTTAATTCTGAGCTCGTCTTGAAGGAAAGTTGACTTTGGTCAACATGTACTTAAATTTAGGCTCTAAAACAGGCAATTTGAGATATTTTCCAACTAATTCGCCAGGGATCCGTACTACTGATCCCAGCGAGTCATAAATAACTTGGAAAAACTACCAAAATGCTCTAGAATATAAAACATTGCGTATTTATCATAAATGACCATGAGGGTCCTTTTTGATAAACTTACAATCTCGAGAAGAACATTCTGAAGGACTGAAAGATTTTCTTTGGGTTACTACAAGGGATAACAAGAAATGGCATCTCATCAATTGACAAACGACTACTAAAGACATGAAAGATTATGGTCTAGACCTCTATAATTACAAGTTGGAGAAACCAATCTATCTTATAACTTCTTTAGCAAGGATATTTTATCAAGATAATAATTTTTTTAGGAAAATGTGCTATTAAGAGAGTACATGAATTCTTATAAGCAAGTTTAACGAATCCGCAAGAATAAAGGAGCTCTATGTTCTCACTTATTTCGAACAGAACACCGGGAGATAGGAAATGGAAAAAACATGATCTCTGTTTGATAACTAGATTAACAGATCAACAAACTAAGAGAGCCAAAACTTGCCACCCTACAGAACAAGAACGATCTCTAAAGCTAGCTGACACCATGGAAATGGAAAGAATGAATTATATAATAGTTGGTCCTTTGGTCACCCTTGCAATATTACAAGAAAAATAAGACCCAAATGTACAAAAGAAAGCCATCTTTTAATGTGATAAAGGATTGGGCTCATGGTGGCAATGGAAAGTTTAGTACTACCCCCTTCCCACTATATGTCACCATGTTTGACCAAGCACAAAAAGGGGCAGTCCGGTGCACTGAGCTTCCTCTATGCGCGTGGTCCGGGAAAGGGTCAGCCTACAAGGGTCTATTGTACGTTGTCTTACCTTACACTTCTGTAAAAGGTTGTTTTCAATGCTCGAAACCATTACCTCCTAGTCACATGACTAAACACGAAGTTACAAAATAAAAACAATACTTATAAAACTTATGGTCTAAACAAATCATAGATATTTATACAGTTACAAATCATCTCATTAAGAATAAAAAAAATTATAGTTAAAGTGCTATGAAATATAAAAAGGCATCATGCTTTTTGAATTGAGTAAAGAGAAAGAGTACCAAATAGAGACAAAGGGAGTACTAATAGTGTACCATATGATTGCTTTAAAATTATCAAAAACAAAATGACCATAATTGATTCTCCACATTTTTACTTTCCTTTTTTTAAAAAAAAAAATAGGGGCAGGGGAAGCAAAAATTGGAAAAGAAATTAGAAAGTGGGGAATTGGTCCCTCGCCCACAATATGAAAGTTCAACAAAAGAAAAAAAAAAGCACAAAAAAGGGCTAACATTGATTCTCCATATTTTTACTTTTTATTTTTTTACAATTAAGGGGTAGGGGAATGGAAAATTGGAAAAACAATTACAAGGTTGGGGGGAGTCAGTCCCACACCCACAAGATGAAAGTTCAACAAAATGACTAAACATTGATTCTCCATATTTTCTCTTTTATTTTTTTAAAATTAGGGGATAGGGGAAGGGGGAACTGGGAAAGGAATTACAAGTTGAGGAATTGGTCCCTCACCAACAAAATGAAAATTCAAACCAACCAACTGAGCTACTAAAATTTCCCACATATACTCCATTAGATTTTAAATGGCGAAAAAATGGACGCTCTTAACAAAGTTAAATTCTTTGTTTAGATGGTATCTCATAACAGGTTGCCTACTACACAGCTCCTCCACAAAAAAGGTATTACAAACAACCCCATATGGCATGCCTGCGATCAAGACCCTAAAGATATAGAACACATCATGGTTAACTGCAGGGTAGCATGGAATTCTGAAAAAATCTAAATTATATGCCTTCGCATTTTAATCAAAATCTTAATAAAACAACCGCTCACACATGGACAAAACAGGAATATAATGTGAATCTGTTTGTTTGTAGCTTGCTGTCACCGCAGGACCCCTTTCCATTTGCAATCTGGCATCTGTGGATTAACAGGAAAATTACTCTTTTAAAAAAGGAGGTTGAAACTGGCTTATCTTAGCAAATGTTTGTTGCAAAGCTATTGAATATAGTCTACTAACAAACAATAGAACGGAAAAGATAATGTACTCAAAAGTTGCTAACAGAAAATCAAAACCACTGGATGGATGTCCTTACAAACTTCAACATAGACGGAGCATGTAAAAGCAACCCAGGTTCAGGAGGAATCAATGGAGTAATCAGAGACAAACCCGAAATCTGGATTACAGGGTTCAGCAAGAATATTCCATACACAACAAATATCCATGCTGAATTCATGGCATCAAAAACGGATCAGGAAACTGCTACAAGAAAGTAACTAATCCCAATAAAAGCTGAAATGGATTGTAAGGAAATCATCAACATGTCAACACTAACAATCTTTATTCAAACATTATTAACATTGCAGGTTGCTGATAACATAAGCAGGATACCCAGAAATAAAGCATGTCTTAACAAGGTAGAAGCATGGAAGCAAAGCGGATGTTTTTTTGAGAACTTGAGATCATATAATGTACTCCCTGGTTTTGCTTTGTCTGCATTTGAAAATGATTGTCCAGGTACTCTTTCTCAAAAGAAAAAAAAAAAGAGATTGTCCAAGTACTAGTTATCCTACACAAATCAAGTTGTTCTAGTATTAATAAAAAATAGTACATTTTTTTACCCAAAGAAAAGGATCGAGCTAGAACAATTTGGAAACAGACACGATGATCAGTTCCCATTTGTGATCCAGGTATGAGAGGAAATAGGTCTGTTCAATAAAGGAGAGACACATAATAGCAAACAATAAGGTTTTGCAAAATTAAAGCGTGTCTTCTTTCCAGGTTCCATGCTCCCTTTTGCAAGATGCTAGGTCAATATTGATGGCACATCATGGAGTGGATGGCCTTTACTGTTTCTTTCCATTATCCTTCGAGCAAGAGAAACTTGCTTCCCAACGGCAAATATGAATGCCTTTCCTTTTCCTCCAGCACCCCTGGCAGTTCTGCCAACACGCCGTACATATTCGCTAGGGTCACGAGGATAATCAAAGAGGACAATGTGGTTTACACCTTCAAAGTCAATACCTCGGGATGCTCTGCAACAATGTTTAGAAGATATCAGTTCAGATCTCGTCCCTTCTTCTTGTTGATTAGTGAGGAAAACAGCTGAAGTGTGTCATCTAACTTACACACAAATAACTAGAAAAAATCTATAAAGGACTTTCCAACAGCATACCTATCAGTGCACACCAGGAACAAAGAAACGTTCTCCGCATTGGAGCTACGAAACTCCTTCATGTTCGCAAGTCTGCTTTCTTGGTCCAATGCAGCATGGAACGGTAAAACTTTTATGTATAATCCTTTTCTATCAAAGCGCTTTAATGCATTCTCAACTTTTCTGCAGCTATCAATCTGCATATGCATGCAGGATCTAATTTGGAATGAGAATTGTCATATGTGCGACCCAAGAGCAATAAACATATCTGCAGGAGGAACTAAATCTTGTTCACCTTGTTACAAAAGACAATTGTTCTTGGAACTGGGCTATCCTCCACCAGCTGAAGTAGAGCATTCTTTTTGTTGAGAAAAGCTGTGTCCGGACTTTTTTCAGTTGTTTCATCTCCACTGCAATTTACAAGGACCTGGTAGTGCAAAAAAAAAAAAAAAAAAAGGCAGCATCAGACCCACAGTTATGAAGACATGACATAACTCTATGCCCATATTGGTGTTTTTATGAGTATCAATTGAAGAAGCCTCTAGACGTTTGAATAGAAGGTAGTAAAGGCAAATCGAGTAAAACGACGAAAGAGTTGAGGCTCTATGTGCAAGAAGAATAAAATACAAAATAAAGACTTAAAAAGTAGTTTTTTAGATGAATCCGACACCTAAAAGATGTCTAACAGAGAGCGAGAGACACTGACTGGATGGAAAGCCTTTACAGTGCCCCTGACAGGACTGAAGAAAGCATATTTATCAATCTTGTCTAGCTAGAGAGGAAGGTAATCATCAAAGTAAAGAACTTCACATCGACTTCTGAAGGAGTCCTGTACATTCATGCTATCACATAATATGTCATTAGGGATGATAAATCTAATATACAAAAAGCAACAGGCACTAGAAATTAAATTTTCTAATGCTCGACAATCATGGGCTGCACACTCAACTCTTATGCAAATACAGGTAGGGAAGAGATGTCGGTAAGGATATCAATCGAGATTTCCCTAGATCGTCAATGTTTTGGTAACAATAAATTTCACGAAATGCAATGTATCCACTCAGTAACTTGGATAATGGAAGCCAAAGGCAAAACATTCTTTTTCAACCACTACTTAGATAATTGTGAGAAGAACTACATAACAGACAAAAAATTATCCAATATCACTCATGTTTAATTATATCTTTTTCCTTCTTTTCATTGGTATTGGCATTGGGTGCTGGAGTACAAACTACCCAAACTTTCATTTTCAAGTAGTTACTTCTGTTTGTTCACTAATGGGGAAAACTATGGTCAAAATAGAAATGGAGAGCTCTACAAGAAAAAGATTCTATTTATTAATTTGAGCGGAGAATCATTAGTTTATCATAAACTGTACTTACGATGATGAGATGTTGATAAAATAATTGATCACATCAAAAGACTTTACTTCGCTCTTTTGTCATAGACACGAATAACAGGGCTAGTGTTCTTCTAGCATATGAGCTTAATCGCTTCAATTGAATCAAGATCTCACTTCAATACAGAAAGAGGAAACCATGGAAGTATGTGTATTAAAAATAATTTACTTTGACCATGGCAATCAAACAGAAATTACAATTAGACATATCCTACACTAAGACAAGAACATTCATTTCAACTTTCGGCAGGAATCAGGAGAATTTAAAGTTATGGCTGGATAGAGTAACCTTTTTAAGAGTGCTGTTATCAGCAAGCTTATACAAAATAATAGGGCGCAGCTTTGACAAGAGAATAAGGTTACCACCAGAAACTAATTTTCCGTTCAGCAAATGTGTACCGTTTTATAGGAGTAAAATAAGAAATACCTCTTCCAAACCAGGACTTGTACGGTGCATACCAGGACCAGTCACTAGTTCGCAATCAGGAAAACTTTCTACCAACTTGTTGTATATCTCCATGGGCAAAGTTGCAGTGACAAATAGATATTGTGTGATGACAGGTGATGAATTAATCAAACATTGAAATGCAGTCTGAAAATCCTCATCATTAAAGAGGATGTCAACCTCATCCAGCACAGCACTGAACAAAGATAAGCATAATTGTTAGAACTGTACAAGTAACTTATATATCATATTTTCAGTTCTGATAAAGAAGTATATCAAATTAGAAAAGGACATATAAAAACACCAAGTGTGTTGCTTCACAGTTAATGAAGCTAGATTGAACCACGAGAGACCAAGATGCAAATCCCATTAAAGGAAAGCTAAGTGATTTCCATCTGTCTAAGCTTTGATAGACAAAAAGTTACAGACTATTGTTGCCGTGCAATTTATTTGGGGGATAAGTAAAGTAGGCAAATTGAAGAACATCTGCAATTATTAAATATTATTAGCAACCAGATAGATGGCAGTTTCACCTTATTACCAAAAAGAAACAGTGGTAACTTCTTTAACTTCATTTATCTTTCTTTTGCCATTACTTTTCTAGATAAAGGAAGTTTTCACATCCCTGTTTATTTATTTTTAATTTATCACACATTATTCTCTTTCTTACTTTATCTAGAACCACATAGCATAACTATTGATATGATCTACTGCACTCCTACTTTAGCATCCCCATTGCAATATGAAACATTCACAAAAGTTATCGAATTAAGGATAAAAGACAACCATTATGAAAGAAACAACACTCAAATATGCTAGTCGGTGGTGAATGGTGATTGTACAGTTTTATTTGATTTAAGACTACTACGTTTAAGTCAAAGCTCATCAAACCGAACATAATAAACAAGACAATAAATCTATCCACAACGTCAAGATCTCTTCCTCCTGCCCCCCAAGTAAAAGTGAGAACTAAACAATTGCAGTAAATACCTCAAAATGTAAGAAACTGAACAACAGCTTTAACTACTCCAGAAAATGTAATACAGTCAAACCTCTCTATAACATCATAGTTGGTTTCAAGATATTTAGGCTGCTATAGAGAAGTTTAAACAATATTTGGTTGTTATAGAGAGGTTTAATGCCAAATCCTAAGCTTAATCACACTTTGCATAAAGAAAGGAAATCTTTTAATGGTGGAAACATATATTCATCTATTATTCTTTGCCATAAATAGTGTGTTAAAGTATCAAAATGTTTAGTCAAAATCTCTAGACCTATTATTGGTAATCTTGGAGAGTTTACTTCTATAAAGATGGTTAACTGGTACATTTTTTTGACTTGTGTTTTTTTTTCTTTTGATTGTTTCTTTTTAGGACTTGGGTATTGGTCGGTTGGGCCAATGCTATTTTGTACAGGTTTTAGTTTGCAATAAATGGCTGTCCAAGCCGACTTTGACCCAACAAAAAATACTAAAAAAGAAGATTGTTGTTATAGGGGAGTGACTTGGCAAAAAGTGTAGTGTTAAAACGATGGACGTTGTTGTTATAAGTAAAAATTGTTATAAAATGGGCAGCCCAGCACAGTAAGGCTCCCTCTATGTGCGGAATCCAGGGAAGAGCTGAACCACAAGGATTTATTACATTTCTGCAAGACTGTTTCCACAGTTTGAAATTCGTGACTTCCTGATCACATGACAAGATATTAACATAAAGAATATAAATTGACTATGACAGTGAGATGTTGTTATATAAGGATGCTATTATTAGAGAGGCCTGACTGTACTACTGAGGCTAGTTAAACAATTTTGACTATTCAAGGAAAATGTCAATACCACTTGAGATTAGTTAACTGCAAGTAACCCCCTTTGATAAGAAACATAAGCCGACCAGGAGTTGCAATAAGAATGTCTAACTCCTGTCTTAGGTTCTCCAGTTGAGTTCTCTGTCGAAAACCACCAGTAACAACCATCGAACGGAATGGAACACCAGATTTTGAAAATGAACGGCAAGTATCTAAAACCTGCAAAAGTTTCAGGAGCAGAGTATGCTTGTTTTGTCATTTTGACAAGTGAAATAAAGCTAAGCAATGAGAGTTCAAACATATTAAAAAATACGATTCAAATTTTGAATGCAGTTGATACAGTAGATTGTATGATGAGCTTTGAACTACGAAAATGAGATTTATTTAAGGAGGGAAAGTGAAAGAACAAGCATGAGAAACAAGAAAATTACCCTTGGAACTTTGAAAAGAGATTCAAAGAAACCAAAAAATGTCAAATTACAAACAGAAGAGCCTTATGTCACGCAAAAGATTATTAAGCGCTGAGCTAAACAGGGTACTAGTTTGTAGAGACAAACATCACCAAGATTACTAGCTCATTTTGGGAAAAGAGGGAGTCCGATGTCAAAATATTAATTCTTGTTCAAAATGTAAAATGCTGGTATAAGATCTCTCAAGCAATTTGAACATGCAGGAGAAAGTAATTGGGGTGATAAAGCATGATAAATATTTTAAAACCGTTGCAATTTTTGAGAATCTCATGTGCTTTATCTGCTAAACATTAGACTTACAATCAATACATACTCCAAGTCAAGAACTATTTTTATAACCCAGTAACTAGAGCCGAAAGAATTAAAGATTTAACTATTACAAGAAATGTGGAATAAAACACACCAAACTAAAAGTATCAAGGCTAAATCATGATAATGGTCTCTTTGAAACTGGGGAATAACATCTGTTTAGGTTTTTTTAACCTATGGTTTTCATACATTTCGAGATTCCTGTGCTCAAAAAAAAAAAAAAAAAAAAAAAAAACTAACCAATGTGTTATGACACCAACAGAATGGAAAATTGTACTTTCCCTGTACAGATGGTGCAAAAGCAACAAATGTTTTACATTGAAGATACACCATGAAAATTATAAAAATATAGCATGGGACCCTTGGCTAGGAAAATCAGTACAAAATATATCCTATAGCAGTTCTCACACATCTTTGATGATTTAGGTGAAGTTGGAAAATATCACAACCGTAAAGGTACTTTCTGGTAATTGAATATGATTCTTTTTTCTCTCTTTTTTTTTCTTTTTCTCACTGTGGTTTACGTGGGGTTGGGGCAATAAGAGGCAAACGTTCCATCAGTGGAAGAGGAAATTTGACAGACCTGAGTAGCCAATTCAGCTGTTGGCACTAATATTACAACACGAGTGTTTTGAGATGACGGTTTGTTAAGTCCTTGAAGTTCTTCTTGCCTAAGACGTTGAATAAGTGGTAGTAGATAAGCCAGAGTCTTTCCAGATCCACTTTGATCAGATATTATGCAGCTCTGTCCAGCCATAATGGGTCCAAATGACATGGACTGCAAGTAGTCTATAATTATTCCTTGTAAGAAGCATCAACAGATATTTCTTGAAACAATACATGGGGGAGCCATCTAAAAGCAGATGACAAATTGCCGACACAAAATAATAATTAAAGATGGAATTTCTAGACCATATTTTGACGGAAATAAAGCTTCATAGGAATCATTATATGAAACAAAGAAGCTTGAAAAATGCAGCAGAAATATCTTAAAAAGAAGGCTATTCAATGGCCACATACTATTTCATTGAAGCAGAGGTAAAGATATCAAGCTAGATATATTGATGAGCCAATAACCTGTAAATTTTTGTACCACTTTCGTATTGCTTTTGGTCATCTATAATACCTTACCATTATCAATAATATATTGATGATGCAGTTCATACTATCATATAAACTAGATTGTGCACATGCTAACCGCAATTATGCATCTGAACTGCAGAAAAGCAATGAGAGAGCCTGGAGCATTGACCATTCAATGCTGGAAACGTATGTTTCTCGGACACTTCATAAATGCTACGGGAACCTCCAAAATGCACTACTTTTGGAGGACCCGATACGCAGCTATCTGTATTTTGAAGTGTCTGAGCAACATAACTGGAAATAAAGTAAATTACTACCTGAATATGTGAAGGGCGTACAAAATGCTGATTCCTTAAGGCTTCTATCATATAGTCACTGCATCCCATATCCTGAAAGGATTTTCTACTAAAGAAATTGTTCCTATCATCCAAGTTTCGCCTTTCTCTGGAAACTTCTTCCCCCTTAGAAGTGTGATGAATTGATCCCCCACTGCCCCATCCACGCAAGGAAGAAGCAGAAGCTTTTGATCCAGGATCAACTAATTGTGCAGATTCTGCATCAAACTCACTGAGATAGCCTTCATCTTCCTTTCTGATTGTTTTTTGGGAATTTTTTCTGGAACTTAGCTGTTGAATTTTGGCAAGAGCTTGAGGAACACTGGAAGTTTGTTTCTCTCTTAACTGATCGGATTCACTATATGAACTTATTGATGATTGAAAAGAGGCATCTCTAACATTGTCTTCGATGTGATCAATAACATCACCTCCTTTGTTTTTTTTGTAGCTTTTCCTAACTAGATCTCTCATTCTTCCGAATTTCAGTCTATCAAAGTTCCCTGTCGATCCCCTATTAGAAGCTGCAGAACCGTAACATAGAACTTCTCAAGGAAAACCACAGGAAAAATTGCCAAGAACATTTGCAGATTTATTAGAGGGATACCATATATCTGATTATTTTTGTGACTAAGAAACAGAAAGCAGTACACATATGAAATGTTATGGCAGTTTTAATCCTTCAGTACTCATGTTATAATCAGTTGGTGAATGTAAACAATCAGACAATTTGGCTTATAAATCAATGTGTTTTCTAACAATCTTAAGAACAGTGAACTCAGCACTTCACTTTAGAAGGATAGGTAATCAGAATAAACATATAAACAAAGGAAGACTCTTACATATACTCTGTAAACAGCACCACACATCACTTTCCTCGTGTATAAGCTCATTTTGGAAATTTATAAACCAAGTACACTAAATACGTGTAAGCTTTAGATTCTCCACTAGTAGAAAACAGACTGAAACAAATAAAACAACCCAACTTATTCCTTTTTCCTTTCTTCTATCAATACCGGATTGCTCATCTTGGCTATTATATAAAACATTTCACAAGAAAAAACCAATACTGAGATCCAATTAGCATCACATACCCAAAAAATTCTCCATTGATCTTATTTTTTTTATTTCTTTTTAAGAAGACATAATGCATGAACAAGCACTGAAACTTTGCCTAAGCTAGTAAGTAAGGACTCCAACTTTGAGAGTGCAGAGCTATACACTTCAACTTGATCTCAACTGGTAACTAAACACACCAACTTGTCCCCATTATGTCTTTTGGATACCCAAGGCTAATGTGGAACATAAATTTTGGACGTGTTTAGATGATTATTTTGTAACTTGGAGTGCTCAACTGACATAGTGGGATGAGTTTGAGGTGTGTGGGTGTGCATATTCAAAAATGATAGTGCTTAACTGTTAGCTAAGGCTAAGTTTGAGTGTGCCTTTAAAGGTCTTTTCCTTTCTTCTTCTTCTTCTGGGTTGAAAAAATCATTTTTGGATGGTATAATTCAAAAGTTATCAGACCCTGAAATCCAAGCTTGTGCGTGCTTCAATAAATTTTTAATACTGAGTATAATATTTTGCAAAGTAAGATATTGAAAACAAGCCTAAATATGTTAGTTTATGGTAATTAAAGCAAAAAAAATAAAAAAATTATAGGATACAAGACCTTGATTGACAGTGGTGTGGTTGTTGGGAGAAGGGAGAGGTTTCCAAGAGAGAACTTCCTTGGAAGGGATAGGAGAGTTAGAAGAGTCATCTCCCCAAACAATGAATTTTTCTCCAGTGTCTTGGTCTATTAGCTGGTAAGCCCCAGGAGCGTCCATAGGTATACGAGTGTAAGTAGCTCTGGTTGCAACCACCACCCTTTTGCAATTACTACTTCCAACGTTACTATGCACAAAATTAACATTTCCAGATGAGTTTTGGAATTTGAAACTTGCTGGCAGCGTCAGGGCTGGCGGTCTCGGTGCAGCAAGCATTTCTGGTAATGCGTACTGCTGAATTTGGATTTTGGATAGGAGAGCAATTGATAAAAGCAGCAAACTTAGTACTTGCTACTCAACGTATAACACAATTTGCTGTTCACGGGATATATGTTTTTTTTTTGTGGATAATTGAAATTGAAATTTATTAGTTTTAAAAATAATTTAAATTTAAATTTAAACCATTTAACAAGGAATTCTTGAAATAGTATCACTTTTGGTGGACATTTTTGGTATTTCGATTTTATCCTTTTACATTTCTTTTTATTGTACCACGAAAGGTAATTAATGGTTCATGCTTTAACTATTTTTGTGGCTCTGCATTGTCGGTTGTGGCAGACACACTATCTTCTTGTCCTTTTTCTTCACATTGTAGGAGTCTTATTTTCAATTTTTACTTTTCTTTTTAACCTTTTCTTCATCTTTTTTTTTTTTTTGTCTTGAAATTTTTTTCTACCTTTTTTTCTGCCTCCACCCTTTTTGTTCACAATTTTCTTTTTAGTACTTTTTTTAGTGTTATTTGCATTTTAGTACTTTTTTTAGTGTTATTTGCATTAATTTATTTTTGGGTAGAACACATAAGCAGCCCCAGTTTTTTCCATATTAACACCTTAACTGTTGTTCCTATTGGAAACTTAAAACTTAAATCAAACTATATGCCTATTGAACACTTTCGCAACACCAAGCCAACCATGCTTGATGCGTGGGGTTCAAATGTATCTGATGTGGCAATGTTGTCAAAAAAGAAAATCACATCCGAAAAAAAAAAACTTGTTTTTCCTTCCCCTTCCCACCCACGCCTCTTGTCCTCTAGGTTTGGCTTTTCCATCTTCTCTCCACATCAAAATGATAAAGTTTGGTTTAAGAAACATACAATATAAATAATTTGGGTTTGGAAGGTCTCCATTTGCTTCCTATCGGCATCTCTTTGTTAATAAAATTTTCAAATAATCCATCCTCAATCGGAGGTCATGGGTTTTGTGTAGCCATTAATACACGGACGAGATTTTCAGCATCAAGGATTGAGGAGGGATGATATGTGAAGAAGAGCACCAGTTGAAAATGGTTTTGAGGGTGTGATTAGGGATTGTAATGGGGAGATTAAGAACCATTGGGAAAGAGACAATTATTGGGTCATCCATGAGAGACCCATAAATTAGCCAAATGAAATCTATAGGAAAATGCAGATATTTAATTGATATTTGTGGAAGGAAAATTTTTATTTTTGCGACTCAGTTCCCTCCGAAATAATAAAAAGTATAAAGCCAAGAATAAAAAGAGAGAGGAGAAAAGTTTTAATTGAGCTAGTGAACCATGAAGATGAAATGAGAATATTGATAGTATTTTGGGCTCGGATGAAGTGTAAGACACATATTTGTGCCACATCAGATTCAGTGTTTAACAGGTATAATTTAATTTACGTTTAAGTATGTAATAGGAACACGCCTTATTAAGGTGTCAATACGGACCAAAACTGACGAGTACAAGGGTCTGCTTATGTATTCCACCTTGTTTTTGGGTCTCACACTGGCTTTTTAATTTTTTGCAGTAGAAAAAAGATAACTTATTTGTATGCACTTGCTATATTAACTGATTCTGCTATTTGAACGTATGAATATTTAATTCATTTCTTGGCTTGAAATATCTAGGATGGTATGTGGTTTGTGGCTTTCTCTATCTCACTTGCAACAGTTATTTTGCATCCATGACATAGTATCCTTTCTCTTTTCCCTATTAATAACTCATACTAAGTCTTATTATTGCAATTGGTCCTTGTGGATGTTGTTTGGTGGAAACCTAGGTTTCGTGCTAGAAAAAAAATATAATAGTGCCTAGCTCTATCTCTTTTTGGTTTGCAATTTGCACCTCGTTGTCTTTCGTTACATGATTAATTTATTTGTAATTACTTACTCTTTCTCAGTTATGACAGTTTTGCTACCAAATTAATCGTAGGTCTGCCTGTTTAAGCTTTTTCATGTTTTATGAATTTTAATTTCTCGATACAAGACGTTGTCGGATAAATGTTATTTATCTAATTGAAATATTGTTGGGTTTTCAATATATAATTGTAATGACCCATTCGGTCATTTCCTTGTGTTTCATTCTTTTCCTTTGTGTAGATCTGTTTTGTAGTTGCTCCAAGTCGTTTATGACCTGCTGGGATCGGTAGCTCGGTGCCCTGGTGACTCGTTTGCTCGTTATCTCAGTTTTCCTGTTTTGAAGTTTTATTTTTGAAACAGTGAAACTCGAGGGTGAAATAGTATTAAAGGCGCT